>CM054809.1:16641284-16793691 GCA_028984105.1 Lavandula angustifolia | reverse complement strand
CTTGCGTCCATAGAATTTCTCGCACATATGCGTTGATCTCCTTCTCCTTGTATCCAATCGGAGAAACGCCGGAGTTAGGAAGATCGAATGAAAGACCTAGAGCATCTTGAATACTGAAGGTATGAACAGCTGACTCCCACTCATCTTGGTCGACTTCCTTCTGATAAGAGAAGGACGATTCCTCTCCTCCCGACGCTAGAGATTTCCAGTTGAAATAAACTTCAGCGACCTGTCGAGGGAGATAAGCACGGGGGTGCTTCGAAACCAGCGTCTCCAACCCTCAACGCTCCAAAGCGTCAAACACGGGTTCAAGGAAAGAGATCTCCACTTGGCGGAAGGCCAAAGTAGGCTCAAACAAAATCCTGGAAGCCATAATCTCCTCAATGTTGTCTGGTGTTTGAACGTTCGCCATTGAAATCTGCAAAACAACATATTAGCACTTGAAAATAGAGTAAGTTAGTAGTTGATAGCAGATATCTGATACATTACCGTGTATAAGAGCTTTAAGAGATGCGAAAGCAAAGTTGTTTAAGAGATTTGGATAAGAAAACAGATTTGCGAGATAAGCTCTTGAGAATATGAAAAATGGCGAAAAGTGAGGAGTTGATAGAAGATGAAAGATTTTGTATATTAAGCTTGATCTTTAGTTTGAATCGCACGGTTCAAATTTAATCTTTCAAAATCAAGGGGCGGCTAAGATTAAATGTTATACAAGGAATGATTACAATAGCCGCCAATATTATAGATATACGTAATAAAGGTAATGGAGAAGACATGCATTAAATGCGCGACAGAGAGCATTAATTACGCGGGCGAGGGGTCCCGTCGACCTTTCCTTAAACCTTAAACATAATAAATGGCAAGGAATAAATGCTCCTTAACAACTGAATGTAAGCGACTGATGCATTAAATGCGGCATGCTTCTGAACAATTTAAGTAATGATACTACGCAAACCTCTTCAGCTGAACTTATCAGCTGGTTATCATTACTTATCAGGAGGATGGTTGTGCTGACGACCATGTTCCCCCTTGCTGTGTACAGTGTGTCTCTCCCAACTGAGTCACTCTAAGGAGTTTTCTGACCTGTCATGCTGATTCCATACTGATACCAATTGTTGCTAAGTATATCATTATCAGTAGTAGGCTCCTACTGACTTGTCTCAGTAGGATCTAGTAGACCTAACTCAACCGGATAGTTCTCCCGAACCTCGTTCTCGGCTAGTGGTTTGGTCGGTATATCTGCCCTTTGCTTGTCAGTATGGATTTTCTCCATCCTGATGTCCTTCTTTTCGACATGGTCTCTGATGAAGTGGTGTCGGAGATCCACGTGCTTGCATCTGGTATGTAGAACTGGGTTCTGAGTTATAGCTATTGCATTGGTGGAGTCATAGTAGATGGGCACTTCATCCTGAGTTATACCATAATCTCTCAATTGTTGTCGAAGCCAAAGGATCTGGGCACGCAACTTCCTGCAGCCATGTACTCAGCTTCAGTAGTGGACGTAGCTACTGAGTGCTTGTTTCTTTGAAAACCACGATATCGCCTTGCCGCCTAGGAACCGACATGTTCGGAAGTTGATTTTCGATCTATCCCGCATCTCGCATAATCGGCATCGAAATAACTCTGTCGGTATTAGATTATCATCGGCAGGATACCATAACCCGAAGATCGGGTGTTCCTCTTAGATATCGCAGAATCTTCTTCGCCGAGTCTAGATGACTTCGCTTGGGATTCGCCTGAAATCTTGCGCATACACCTACAAAGATAAGTTATGTCGAGTCGGCTAGGCTTGTTAAATAAAGTAAAGAACCAATAATAGCTCTATAATCGGTAGAGTTAACGAAGCTCCCTCTTTGTCTAGATCGATTTTAAAGTTCGTGTTCATGGGGATCTTGATCGGCTTGCTAGAATCACGGCCGAATCTTTTGAGAAGATCTCGAGTGTATTTAGCTTGATTGATGAAGATTCCTTCAGTGATTGTTTTACTTGAAATCCAAGGAAATAATTCATCTCTCCCATCATGGACATCTCGAATTTCTCCTTCATCATCTTCTCGAACTGGCGACATATGACTTCGTTTCGCAGCCGAAAATGATGTCGTCCACGTAGATTTGCACCGGTAGAATGTCATCTTCCGACTTTATCCTTGAATAGGGTGCGATCTCCTGTCCCCTTTTGAAAACCTTTACGAAGTAGAAAGTCCGATAGGGTATCATACCAAGCCACCGGGTGCTTGTTTTAACCCATACTGAGCTTTCCTAAGTCTCGTACACTCGATGTCCCCGCCGAAAGTCGGGCGGTTGTTCCACGTAGACTTCTTCCTTCGATGCGCCGTTCGTAAAAGCCGACTTCACATCCATCCGATATACCTTAAATCCCCGATGTGTTGCATAAGCTAGGAAAAGACTAATGGCTTCCAATCGGCGACCGGAGCAAATGTTTCATCAAAGTCAATTCCCTCTCGCCCGACCGTATCCTTTAGCAACTAGTCGAGCTTTATTTCTGACAATGACGTTGTTTTCATCTCGCTTGTTCTTGAAGACCCACTTAGTTCCAATTACGTGCTGATGTCTAGGTCTGTCGACAAGCTCCCAAACTTCATTTCTGATGAACTGGTTCAGCTCTTCTTGCATAGCAATGACCCGATCGGCATCTTTAAGTGCGTCCTCTATCGATTGAGGTTCTTACGTAGACGTAAAACAAGAGTAAAGTGAGCTTTCTCCTTGACTTAATCTTGATCTCGTCCTTATAGTTGCTGATGGATCTCCAATGATAAGATCTGAAGAATGAGCATCGAGCCACGAACGCCTGAGTCGGGCTTCTTCTTCTGATACTACTTACGCACGCCGTAGGTGTATTAGGCATTTCGGTAGTACTTGTTTTGTGACTTTAGTAATTCAAGTAAGAAGGTTAGGATCTACCGAGTTTCCGTGGTTCGGGGCATTTAGCTCGGGAACATTAATCGTTCCCCCCCGAGTTTATATTCTCGGTAGAGGTCTCGGTTACCACAGGGGGCTTCCTCATCGACCGAAGTTACCTGTTGTTGATTCTGTTCGATAGAATCAACTAGGTTAGCTACATTGCTTGTTGGCTGAGTCTGAATTTCTTCATCTTCTGACTCATCATCCCAACAATGCTGGATCTTTTCAGCTTTGTCATTTAGTCCGAGATCCTGTAGCTTGCTGCTGACATCCTCAGTGTTTGACTTTGTATCTTTCCTGTTCTCAGTAACAAATTCATCAAAAACAACATGAGGGCTTTCCTCCACGCAAAGAGTTCGATAGTTAAAAACTCTGAAGGCTTTACTGACTCGGGAGTACCCTAAGAATACTCCTTGATTAGATTTGCTATCAAAGACCTTCAACTGATCTTTCCCATTGTTGTGGATAAAGCAAGGACAGCCGAAAACATGAAAATGAGAAATAGAAGGAATTCTCCCTTTCCACAGTTCGTAAGGCGTCTTCATGTGTTGCTGTGTCAGTAGTGAGCGATTCTGAGTGTAACAGGCGGTGTCAGTAGCATCAGCCCAAAACTTTGAGGGTAGTCCAGAATCTGCGAGGAGCGTTCTTGCTGCTTCTTTGAGTGTTCTGTTCTTACGTTCAGCAAGTCCGTTCTGCTGAGGGGTGCACGCAGCTGATGTCTCGTGCTGAATTCCCTCTTGTGCCATAGCCAACCTGACTGTGGAAAGGGAGAATTCCTTCTATTTCTCATTTTCATGTTTTCGGCTGTCCTTGCTTTATCCACAACAATGGGAAAGATCAGTTGAAGGTCTTTGATAGCAAATCTGATCAAGGAGTATTCTTAGGATACTCCCGAGTCAGTAAAGCCTTCAGAGTTTTTAACTATCGAACTCTTCGCGTGGAGGAAAGCCCTCATGTTGTTTTTGATGAATTTGTTACTGAGAACAGAAAAGATACAAAGTCAAACACTGAGGATGTCAGCAGCAAGCTACAGGATCTCGAACTAAATGACAAAGCTGACAAAGCTTCAGATCTTATCATTGGAGATCCATCAGCAACTATAAGGACGACATCAAGATTAAGTCAAGGAGAAAGCTCACTTTACTCTTATTTTCTGTCTACAGAAGAACCTCAGTCGATAGAGGACGCACTTAAAGATGCTGACTGGGTCATTGCTATGCAAGAAGAGCTGAACCAGTTCGTCAGAAATGAAGTTTGGGAGCTTGTCGACAGACCTAGACATCAGCACGTGATTGGAACTAAGTGGGTCTTCAAGAACAAGCGAGATGAAAACAACGTCATTGTCAGAAATAAAGCTCGACTAGCTGATCTGGGTTGTTTTGAAGATTTACGAGCTGCTATGCTCTACTTGCTAAGCCAGAGGGAATCAGCTCCAGGCAACACTCCCCCGCCCCCTTCTCCTCCTGCTGATAAGGGAGATGATGATGATCAGGAGAAGGACGAGGCACCCAAGGATGCGAAATGGGAGATTCTGGCGAGGGACAAACTCCCCGTGGGGAGAGCCCATCACCACCACCTCGCTACATCCGGTGAGGCTCCTAATGCCCCTAAGTACTCAAGGGAGCAAACTTCTCACGTTCTCCGAAAGAGGCTCGGAACAAGTTCCTATCAGATACAACCAATAGGTTCCGTGTCCTCAAAGGCAGTCAACAAGGCGATCAGACGCCAAGGAGAGAAAAATCGCCTTCTCGCCAAAGATGTACACATTAAATGGGAGAAGTATACAAAGGCGCAAACTGAACGCCTGAACAAATTTTCTGCCGACGTCTTCAAACCACAAGAGGCTCCTTCTCAGCCTGATCCGAAGAAGATGATCGAGCAGGCTCTAGCTGCCCAGAAGATTGATTTGCAAGCTCAGAGTCAGCAGCTTCTTGAAGCTCAACGCCTATCTTTCTCACAAGAGCTGACTCTCGCCCTCGCAAGCATTCAAGCTCAGATGGATGAGCGTAATAAGCTGGCTACCACCTCTCTCCAAACAGCCATTAAACAACAAGCTGAGGCTCTCATGACGATTCAGAAAGAGATGAGCGAATCCCATGATGCAGCTCTGCTGCACCTTCGCAAAGAATCAGCCGCTCAACTACTGAAATTCAGGCAAGAACAAGAATTGGACTGGCATGGCTACACCAGTGTGGTGTCTGACTTCGATACGACTGTTGATGAAGTCAAAGTTTCTATTGCCAAAGTGGCTGAAGAAGTGAAAGCACTCCGTACCTCCCTTGGACTTATTGCTGATGCCAAAAAGAGGGAAGGTAGTAAGGGGGAAGGTAGTAAGGGAGAAGGAAGTGAGAGATTGGATGAAGGAGTGATGGGGACAATCGATGTACCGCTTCTTAGCGTAAGGGTACGGGAGGAAGGACCCTCCACGGTGAAGGACCCTCACGGACTCAAAGGGAAAAGGCACGGGAGGAAGGACCCTCTACTCGAACCGAAGAAGTCTCGGCCGCTCGGGCAAAAGACAATGCCGACGAGGTACTTCTCCTTGAATTTCCATTACAAGCCACCCCCATCTCCTCTTCTCGCTGCACATATATAAGAGATCGCTCGGTTCTTAGACGAGCCGGCGAAGAAGAAGAAGAGTCACAACATGCGCCGTAGAGGCCGGGGAAGGAGACGCTCCTTGAATCTCCTCCTTCCTCCCCGGTCCGAAAATTTAAATCAAAAGCGGAGCAGGAGGCCTTCGACCTCAGAGTCGCCCAACAGCTGCAGGACAAACTTGATCATGAGCGAAGATTAGAAGAAGCAGCTGAGGTAGCCAAAAAGCCTAAGGGCAAGGCTGTAAGAGGCAGAGGTAAGAAGAAGGCAATCGGGACAGTTGAAGAGCAGAAGAAGAAAGCTCAAGAAGAATACGCCAAGGCTTCTTCAACTGATACCCCAGCTACTGCGCAGAGTCAACCCTCTACGACTCATATGCCTGCGCAGATAGCAGAAGATCAAACAATGTGGGAGGCGGTGCTCGTTGGACTATCTAGCAGACATGGAGACAAGAGAGAAGCCGCGCTCCGAGAAAAGAAAAGGATGGCTGATCTGGAGAAAGTGCGAAGATTATCCTTTAAACCAGCAGCTGATCCGAGAAGGCAGATCCCGAGAGGATCTAAGTTCATTAGGGGCCCCCACATCAAGCAACAACCGATTCAGCATGTGGATAAGTGGGTGCCGGCTGATATGAATGAACATTGGGAGAGATTGAAAGAAGTTTTTATCAAAGGCTACTACGTATGGCGCATTTACCCACTCGACTGCTCAGCCGATCAGCTCTTTGAGGAGTTGATTACG
Organism: Lavandula angustifolia; assembly: GCA_028984105.1. Lineage (NCBI taxonomy): Eukaryota > Viridiplantae > Streptophyta > Magnoliopsida > Lamiales > Lamiaceae > Lavandula > Lavandula angustifolia. The sequence goes on along the minus strand of CM054809.1, from coordinate 16,787,434 downwards.
AGATTTGATGTTGAATTCAGTGAACGGCTGAAGCAAGTCATGGAATCATAGAATATAACCTTCCGTGCCCCAGCTTTCCGACGTATTCCACCACCGAGACTTGCTAGTGGACTGCTGAGCACTAAGGACATAGAAAGAGAAGTGGAGGAAGCCGCCTACAGTCTGAGCCTGCTCCCTGAAAGGCCAGATGATAACTTGGAGATCCAGGAGATTCGAGCTAGAGTGTACAAATACTATTACCTGGATCCTCCCGCCGAGAAATCCGCTGACTTCAAGAAGAAGACGCAGAAGTTCAAGAAGCAAAGAGCGATGATTTTCTCTTTCTCATCTTTTGTAATAGCATTAGGAACTCTGTAATTCTTGATATATATATCAGTTCCTCTGCTTGCTAGACAATTACTCATTGTCTTTCAGCCTTTTACTTTGTGTTTACACAACTGATCACTAAGTGATCTGACACACACTCACATCAGTTTCTCTGATCTTGCCATTCTCTCGCCTGCTGAAGTTCGTTTATGATTATCAGTTTTTCCTCAGACGTTTGAAGGGGGAAATTGTTGTCAGTAGGACAGTATCTTTGATAGATGTTAGAGTATAGAGATTTTGGCATCATCAATTAGGGGGAAATTGTTGGATATGAGTCAGTAGATTGATACTCACTGTGTTCTAGGGTTAAAAGAAAATGGGGAAATCATAGTAGTACTATGGAATTGAAGATCCCAAAACCGAGCTGATATCAGTAGATTAGTGTGTCGATAGGATTAGCTGATGTATAGGTTAGACTTGATGTAATGCTTATTATTTTGTCTAAGTCCTGTACGGGGTAGTTGTTGAACTGATCTTCTGCTGAAGATACTTTTCAGAACCCCACGTCATCAGTGTAATCGCTTGCATTCTTCGTCAGCAGCTGATATCAAACTCGGTTAAAGATCCCGCATCAGTGGCCCGGACCTCGGTAGAAGCATTCTCTACAAGGCCGATGGTCATCGGTAGAAGAACCGGTGCAAGCGGTATACCTTCGCGATCGACCAACCGACTATCGAAGCTCACTTTATCGGTCGACGACTCGGCCAAGAAGAAGCAGACTTTCGAGATCTTGTATCCGACGAAAGCGACCCAAAGACCTTAAAGTCCCTTCAAATGTTCAACGAAAGACATACGAGGTAGTTTGAACGGTCAACTCGACACTCACCAACTACAAACCTCGACCAATGAGAAGCCGACAACGCTTACCTACTCTACACGGTAAAAGCTTGCTCTCATGAACGGTGCATTAAGCGCCTGCTGCAACAAAGTTGAATAGTGGCCGTTTTCTTTGGACGCTTGTGACACGTGGCATCGTCGTCTCCAACGGACATATGCCACAACTTACAACTATAAATAGAGAAGGATTTGAAGATTTCAAAAAAAGAGGAATATACGCGAAATCAAGGGAAATCATTCAAGCTCACAACGCTCTAGAACCTTCAAGCTTATCCAGAGACGAACTAGTTTTCATAGAACACTTCTTGTAGTTCATCTCTCTAGAGCACTTTGATCCCTTTCTTCTCTAGACTAAGCTCATTGCTAGATTCATAGCTTAGATCCGAAGGAGTTCACATTTAGTGAATTGTTCTTGTTGTAAGAACTCCTTCTCAGTTGGAGAATATTCCCTCCCTTCTAAACTTAGGTTTGGATTGTAAAGTCGCTAAGGACTATAACTTAGAGGGAACCTGTCCAAGGTCACAGATATCCCCGCCGAGGCTTGCTCGAGAATAATCAACAAGTTCTCCCGCCTTGTTCGGGACCGTGGACGTAGGATCTTGCGTATCCGAACCACGTTAAATCGTTTGTGTTCATTTACTGTTTTATTGCATAGCATTCAACTGACTTGAAAATCATAAGCTTGCATAAAACGTATTTTATAAAGTGCACACCCAAAAGATTTAACTTGCAAAAACGCGTTTTCAAAAGAGACGACTCCGGGCCTAACACTTATCCGCACTACAGTCTCCGACTGAGTTTCGTAATACTGACATCGCCGGTAGAAGAGCTCGAAGGCCGACTCACTTTGACCCCAGTGATCGAAGGCTTACTTGGCACTGTTCATCAGTTGCAAACATCAGCTTCAGCTGACCTTCACTGAGAAAAAGAAACTGAGCTCAGGTGTATTCACCCCCCCCCTCTACACCTGACTTTTCGTCTCCGGACCAACAGGAGGGAATATTCTCCAACTGAGAAGGAGTTCTTACAACAAGAACAATTCACTAAATGTGAACTCCTTCGGATCTAAGCTATGAATCTAGCAATGAGCTTAGTCTAGAGAAGAAAGGGATCAAAGAGCTCTAGAGAGATGAACTACAAGAAGTGTTCTATGAAAACTAGTTCGTCTCTGGATAAGCTTGAAGGTTCTAGAGCGTTGTGAGCTTGAATGATTTCCCTTGATTTCGCGTATATTCCTTGTGTGAAATCTTCAAATCCTTCTCTATTTATAGTTGTGAGTTGTGGCATATGTCCGTTGGAGACGACGATGCCACGTGTCACAAGCGTCCAAAGAAAATGGCCACGATTCAACTTTGTTGCGAAGCAGGCGCGTTAATGCACCGTTCATGAGAGCAAACTTTGCTTGTGTAGAGTAGGTAAGCGTTGTCGGCTTCTCATTGGTCGAGGTTTGTAGTTGGTGAGTGTCGAGTTGACCGTTCAAACTACCTCGTATGTCTTCTGCTGAACATTTGAAGGGACTTTAAGTGTTTGGGTCGCTTTACGTCGGATACTGATGACCGGAAAGTCTGTCTTCTTCTTGGTGAGTCGTCCGACCGATAAAGTGAGCTTCGATAGTCGGTTGGTCGATCGCGAAGGTATACTTGCTTGCTCTGGTTCTTCTACCGATGACCATCGGCTTGTAGAGAATGCTTCTGCGAGGTCCGGTCGGCTCGATGCGGGATCTTTAACTGAGTTTGATATCAGCTGCTGACGAAGAATGCAAGCGATTACACTGATGACGTGGGGTTCTGAAAAGTATCTTCAGCAGAAGATCAGTTCAACAACTACCCCGTACAGGACTTAGACAAATTAATAAGCATTACATCAAGTCTAACCTATACATCAGCTAATCCTATCGACACACTAATCTACTGATATCAGCTCGGTTTTGGGATCTTCAATTCCATAGTACTACTATGATTTCCCCCAATTTCTTTTAACCCTAGAACAGCTGAGTATCATAGAACAGCTGAGTATCAATCTACTGACTCATATCCAACAGTTCTCCACTAAGGTCAGTCCAGAAAACACATCTCACTATGATCCGTCAATACACCACCTTCGGTGTATCAGTATAGAAAAGCAGCCAAGACAAACTACTTCTTATCTTAACTTCATCTTAAACCGACAACTTATCTTAAAGTTGTCTCAATTGTGATAATTGTTTTATATCTTGTCAGTTCAACCAATTGTGTAGTCTTTTGTGATTTGCAACACACTACACAATCTAACTTTCAAATATGTTTATCAGATAGGAGAATAAAATAAAGGAAAAGAAAAACACATTGTATACAAGCATAAAATTTGCTTATAGTATACAAAATCCTAACATATTTCTTGTATTGTATCCGTGGTCTGTTCTAAGTAGGTTGCTTGTTTATTGACTACACTCTCGTGTGATTATTAATAGATTAATGTATTTTATACATTATTTAATAAAATTGGAGAATTATTTATCTGGAATTAATTTGCTGAGCCAATTAATTGATAAATAAGTGGTCCAACGTTCATTAATTATATTATGGGTTGATTATTACATTTAATTGATGCCCCTTAGCATTATAATTTCTAATGTGTGACATCATTAATGGTGATTTACTGTTAGTAAAAATCCAGACACACACGTTCATAACACATACAAGATTAACGTGAGTTTTTAGTGAGAGCAGTTCAAAAACTTTTTCTCTCAGATTTCTAACCATGCAGTAGAGAGGAAGGTACTGGATTCAGAACAGAAGGTCTAAAACGCGAGCAATAATCAAAGCTGCGACAACATACATGGAGGAAGGTAATGATTTCTTCTCTCGTATTCTTTTACGCTTTTAATGGGACAGTGGGAATATTCCCTCCGGCCCATTTGAAGCGACGCGTTTTCCTTTTTGGGATGTCCCATTTGAAGCGATATGTTTCCAAAAAATGAAATAACTTTTCAAAATAAACTCTCTAATATTTTATCATTTTTCTCTTCTAATTTATCATTAGTCTCGTACATTTTATCTTTCTTACTTTATCATCTACTTCTCTCTCATACTTTATCATCTACTTTCTTAATTACCGCGTCGAAAATAAACATGTTACTTCAAACGGGGCGGATGGAATATAATATAGTAAGCTCCTCTACTTATTTATTTTACACTACTTTGCACATAATTAATTTTTTTGTAATTTCTCTATCGAAAAGAAATTAAACAGTTAAAGTGAAAAAAATAAATTACATCTCAATCTCATTGGGCATCTAAAAGCGCACTATGATATGCCAACTTAACACACATCAATCTGCACGTGACCACGACTAATATGCTTTTGTTTAGTTTTTTTTATTGTTATTCGTGCTGAGGTAGTTTGGCGTAGCCAAGGTTGGATCTTAGGGGGTCAACAAGGAATATTTTTTCTGTAAATTACTAAGCATATTCCCTTGGCCCTCTTCCTTTAATGTATTAGTGGTTCAAAGTTTGAATATTACTTTAATCATTCTTCAACGTAAGGAAGCAAAAAATTAGAACGCCAACAGAATTTGAACCGGAGCTGATTGGTAGAAGAACAAAATCCTTTACCACTGAACGACAAAACTACTTACTCAAAATAGGGAATCTTTTTGAAATTCGAAAGGGCGGTGCCTACCCCCCACACAAACACCACCACCCCACCACCCGGCCCTACCCCCACCTCCACCCCCACCCCTTAGCAATGCTTGAGTCCTTTCTAGAGAATTTCTATTGGACCACGGTACTACATCATTAAGATTTCACCACTTAAAATTTGGAGGATAGTTATAATTAACCACTCACACTTTAAAATTACTTTTCTTCTACATGATGAATTAACTTAATTTCAAGGTTACTATGACAAAATAAGTACATGTACATGTAAAAAATATTATTGCACATCTCGCAATGTATACATGTCCGCACAGACGAGTTATCCAACGTCAACATAGATAAAATCAGTTGTGTGGCACATTTCCCAATTTCAGCATACATATTTGACTAGCACAAATGCAAGCCCAACTTCATCAAAATCTAAAATATCATTTTCTTATGCCTCATTCATATCCAAATATTACTTTTAACTATAAACATTTAGGTACTTATAATTTAAAATTTAGAGTTTGATAAACACCTAGATACTTACAATTAAAATATGAGTGAGATAAGAGTGGAACATAAGAAAGTGAGACAAAGGATCTGGATTGCATTAAAATGGCTTAGATATTCCTTTGCATTGATTATGTGGTAGCATAGTCTAAGAACCTGAGAATAATATATACCTCAGATACGTATCATTATTTTATGAATATTAGATCTACGAGTATTAAGTTTACTGGGAGGATTAAGAGTGACAAATAATAATAATAATAGTTGCGGAACTAGGGATCTGAACTAGAGTATCTTAATTAGTTACTTTATTTATTAATGTTTTATATACTATAATGAATTATTCTAAATTTTAACACATGAGAAGCACCTTTAAGGGAAAAACATACAAATTAATATGCTAATATTTAGAATATTCTAAATTTTCATTAAAATAAAAAATCATCCAATAATCAAATAGTTCTTGTTTATTAATATTCTTAATAAATTAAAAAATAGTTTTTAAAAATAGTTCAACATTAAAAAAATAAAGATAACATTTCCCCTGTGACAATCTATGTGGCAAAGAGAGCGTATTATCCATTTGGTATGGTTGCACCCCGGCCTCCAGGAATGAAACATTCCAAGAAAAGATAATTATTCAATTCCCAATAGAATCACAATTCAAAATAAAGATATGATTCACTTCTCACTTTTGATTGCAACAAAATTTGGTATCATTCCCAATCCCAATACCCTTCAATCCCAAGTTGCGAATTTCTATTCCCCCCAATATAGAAGAATACGTTTTTTATTGGGACAACTCTCTTTCTATCCGATTTGAATAATTACATATGATTTTTAGCCACCCGTGAAAAAAACAAGTTAACTAACCACTTTTGACATATCGCCTGGCAACTAATTAAATCGCCATTGCTGTCGCCATTGTTTGTCTTATCAAAAACTTTTATGTAATCGGCATCTTTATCACCTACCACAAAATCGCATACCACAAAATTGCCTACCACATATTATTAATAACTTGTAAAATTATTTAAAATCATCTTATCTAAACAAAATTAAATTATTTTATTTTAGATTATAAATCATAATTAGGTAGCAGATTAAATTTTAAATCATCTTATCCAATAAACATTATGAAGTTAATCCATAAAAGAGTTAAAAAAAAACCGGTAGGTAATATTTGTTATAGATATTTATAATAGGTTGTAAAGAAATAAACAACATTATAGATTTATTATCTTCGCCCAAATTGCCTCTCTATCTCAAATCGCCTCCCAAATGGCCTCCATATCTCCAAATCGCTTCTCTATCTCCGAATCAACTCCCAAATCGGCTCTTCTTCTCCCTCTCGTCTCTCGCCTCTCGCTCTCGTCTCTTCCTCTCACTCTCTATCTCTTCCTCTCGCCTTTCCCTCTCCAATCGTCTCTCGCTTGCCCTGTTGCCTCTCCTCGTCTCTCGTCTGTCGCCTCTCGATTCTCTGTATCCTCATCACCTCTCCCTCTCCTCATCACCTCTCCCTCATGCCTCTTCCTCTCGACATCGGGTCTCCCTCTCGAAATCACCTCTCCCACCTCCCCAAATTGGTGCCAAACTTCAAGCAAAATTCGTCCAAAAACTTGAAGTCATCTGCTAGCCCTAAATCATAGTAGAGATATGGATCCTGCTTATCAGGTACACCGTCTAGACTTTTTAAAAATAATATGCGTTACATGTCTGCATGTGTGAGATTGATTGAAAATTCTAGAGCATTTTGATTGAAGTCTAAAATGTAAGTTTTACGAATATTTGATTTTTTGTGTGTGAACGGGTGGATCGTAATTGTTATCCTTAATTATGTGTTCTAGGTTCTTATAATTTGTTGATTATGTGATTTATAACGTAAAACATGCTCTTTATCTAACAATACATACTTAGAAGATGGACGTTGTGATGTTTGTAAATTGCTTTTTTAAAATTGTAGAGTGAATGGATCTGGAAGAGACAATCTTTACAAGGGTTTAAAGGTACCTTGAAGTACTACTTTGAGGCTGATACGATAAACGATATGTTGGATATGAGTCAGTAGATGATACTTAGCTGTTCGTGGTTAAAAGAAAATTGGGGGAAATCATAGTAGTACTATGGAATTGAAGATCCCAAAACCGAGCTGATATCAGTAGTTCAGTGTGTCGTTAGGATTAGCTGATGTATAGGTTAGACTTGTTGTAATCGTTTTTATATTCTTGTCTAAGTCCTGTACGGGGTAATTGTTGAACTGATCTTCTGTCGAAGATACTTTTTAGAACCCCACGTCATCAGTGTAATCGCTTGCGTTCTTCAGTCATCAGCTGAGTAGACCTCAGTAGAAGCCAATCCGAAGCCCCGATAAGTCATCGGCGAAGAACTCATGCAAGCCCAGTACCTTCGCAGTCGCCAGCTGACTTACTCAGAAGTTACATTCCTTGTCAGCCGACTCAGTCGAAGAAGACAGAGACTTTGCAGTCTACTGTATCCGATAGAAAGCGACCCAGCTACTTAAGTCTTTTCGAAAGTTCAGCAGAAGATCATACGAGGTTGTTTGAACGGTCAACTCTGACATTCTCACCAACCACAAACCTCGACCAATGAGAAGCCGACAACGCCTTACCTGCTCCAAACAGTAAAGCTGCTCTCATGTACAGTAATTAACTGCCCTGCTGCAACAAGTTCGAATTAATAGCCGTTTTTTTTGGAAGCTTGTGACACGTGGCATCATAGTCTCCAACGGATATATGCCATAGCTCACAGCTATAAATAGAGAAGATTTTGAAGCTCCACTAACACGAAGCACGAAATTAAAAAAAAGGGAAATTGCTCAAGCTCTCAAACACTCTAGCAACTCAATCAGAACATCCAGCGAAGAATCTGCATTTACTAGAATATTTTTGTGGTTCTTCTCTCTAGAGTCTTTAGATCCCTTTCTTCTCTACCTAAGCTCATTGTCAGATTTATAGCTTAGATTCGAATGAGTTCATTTTTAGTGAACTGTTCTTATTGTAAGTACTTCTTCATTAGTTGGAGAACTGTTTTCGCTCCCTTTCGAACTTAGGTTTGAATTGTAAAGTCGCTAAGGACTATAACTTAGAAGGATCTGTCCTGTGCATAGTTTCCTTGCTGAGACTTGCTCAGACTAATCAACAAGTTATTATGCTCTGTTCAGGACCGTGGACGTAGGATCTTGCGTATCCGAACCACGTTAAACTGCTTGTGTTCTTTACTGTTTTATTGCATACAAACCTTTGAAAATCATGAGTTTGCATAAAATGTATTTCTAAAATCGCACAGCCAAAAGAATTTAATCTGCAAAAACACGTTTTCAAAAAGAGACAAACTCCGGGCCCCACACTTAAGTCTCCGACTGAGTTTTGAAGTAGTGACAAAAGTCAGTAGGAGAGCTCAGTAGCTGACTCTCTCTGTCCCGTGATTGAAGGTTTATTTGGCACTGTTCATCAGTTGCAACCAACAGCTTCAGCTGACCTTCACCGAGAAAAAGAAACGGTACTCAGGTGTATTCACCCCCCCCCCTCTACACCTGATATTTGTCTCCGAACCAACAATTGGTATCAGAGCACACGGTGTTCAACTGACCACCTGTTCTGAAATACTCTTCTTCTCGAACTGATCCTTGAAAACGTTTTCTCTGCACAAGCATCTCTTCATTCATCCTTATACTCGTACACATAATGTCTGACATGTCAGGTATCAGGATGGTGCCGATGTTCTCAATAGAGAACTTCACGGTGTGGCTTGTAAGAATGGAGGCACACCTTACGTCGCTGCACGACAGCATGACTGACGTACTGGAGACCGGACCCATCATTCCAATGATAGGCAGCGTTCAGTTCGCTGAAGTGGAAGGTGAAGGTGCTCGTATCGGTCCGAAGGTTCCCAAGGATAAATCCGCCTTCACGCCTGAAGAGAAAAAGCTGCATAACCTCGACCGAGTCGCACGAAATGCTATACTGACAACGCTCAGTGACTCACACCTCGGAAGGGTGCAGGACTGCAAAACGGCGAAAGAACTTTGGGACGCCCTGGCTGTACTGAGCCAAGGAACTCCTCAAATTAAAGAAAACAAGCTCGACTTAGAGCTTCAAAAGTTCGAAGCCTTTGCGATGGAGCCCAGTGAAACCATTGACGAGCTGAGCGTCAGATTTACGAATCAAGTCAATGTGATAAACGGGCTGGGAAAGGTGTTCTCAAATAAAGAGATGAACACAAAGATCATAAGAGCGCTACCCCGACAGAAGTGGCTTCCTTTTGCTACTTATTTACGTCGCTCTGATCTTAATGCTCTAACTCCTGATGTTATATTTTTAGAATTAAAGACGGACGAATTTGAGCATAGTCTACCTCAGAAGTGTTCCAGTGCTCCAGCTGACACTCAAATCGATCATGCCTTCAAGGCAACATCGGCAAAAACCGGAGGCAAAAATATTTCTTCCAAGCAAGGCGTGGCTGCTGCCGGATACAAAGACATCCGAAATGTCCGGTGACTGACCGGCTTCGCACCGATGGCTCTCAAATACCAAAGAGAAAAGGAGAGAGTCGAAAGTCGAAGAAATATCACGGAGATTCTCCCCCCGGTAAGAAAGAATATTCAAAAAGGGAAGAATCTAACACTTCTACCGAATGCGGGAACACGGAGCTCGTTGCTAGTCCACCAAAAGCTTCATTGAAAAAAGCAGAAACATCCACGTGTTACAACTGCAAGAAGGAGGGACACTATCGACGACCGTCCCAAACTCTCACTGCTCAAAGAGCGAACGACAAAGCGAAGAGATAAATTCGCCCCGAAAGAGGCAAGCTACATAGCCGGAGAGATATCCGACAACTCAATTGAAGAGGATACATTCATGTACTCTTCGAGGATGAAGCTGCATTCGTAGGCTGTTGAAGCGGAGAGAAGGTTCCGAGGAATCAGGAACAAGTGTCGATGGCCGGAGAAGAGGCCGAGGTAAATTCTAAACTTAATATAATCTCCTCTTCACACAACACACACGACACTTGCTCAGTCTCGGATGACCCTATGGACATAGTACAAGCATATGCCGACCTGCTAGAGGAACAAATTCAGCTGAGCAGAGATTCAGCAGAACCATCCAGGAACTAGAACAGGTAAAGGCTGAGAATCAGAGACTTTTTTCTGATTGTCAGGTCTCTACTGAGTCAGTGGATCTAGTTGCGAGACTCAAGGAAGAGATCGAATCTCTTATGACTAAGTCTCAGCTTCAAGAGACTCAGATCTCAGTCCTGACCAAGGACAATTTGGAGAAAGAGACTGAAATAGCCCAACTCAATCAGAAACTCTCAGACGTACAGAAGGACTATGATTCTCTCAGGAGAAGTGATGAGGTCTGGAGAGAACTGATAACTGAACAATACCTGGGAGTAAAGGAGAAACTAGAAAGTAGGCTCAGAGCACAACGACCAACTGCTGTGAAAGAAGGCCTTGGCTACACCCATGAAGCTTCTACCTCCAAAAGCTCAGAAGCACTGACTGATAGGTTCGTCAGAGGAAAGGTGCAAGCTGCTGACACCACACCTCAGGCGAAGAACAAACAGAAAGTAATCGCACCTCAGCCGAGCAGCAACAAACAACTGACCAAAGGTTCCAGCCCCAGGATACCGAGATCGAACTCAGGGGGAACCAAGAAGGTCAGATGGGCAGAACAGTACAAGGAGCCACTGTTTGAGCATCCGGCTCAGTACGGTTCGTACTACTATGAGCCCAGGGTCAGGAGAAGCGCTAAGACTCAGAAGAAGAAAGCGCATGAACCCAAAATCATCAGCAGAAAGTCAGTATCTCTAAGTCCTGTGGAGAAGAAAGCTGACAAGGTTCAGAAGAAGAAGTCTCAGACTTAAAAGGTCCCGAGACAGATTTGGGTTCCGAAATCACCCACTAACCAGTAAGGACCCAATTGAACCAAAGGGTACCTAAAGATGCTTCTGTTTTGCAGGTGCATAAGGACCCATGGATAGTGGACGGCGGTACGCTCAAGACACATGACATATCGAAGAGCCTCGCTAACCAACTATGTACAAGAAGATGGTCCCGAGTGAGTTTGGAGACAATTCTAAAGGCTACACAAGGGGATACGGAACGCCGAACATTGGGACCGCTTCGGTTCCTAAGAGTAACATATGTTGAAGGACTTCAACATAATCTCCTTTCTGTCAGTCAATTCTGTGATAATCTTAACAGAGTTATCTTTGACGCTGGTTTCTGTGATGTTGTTGATAAATCTACAGGGAAAACAGTGTTATCAGGATCGCGAAGGAAAAACATCTATGTTGCAGACTGGAAAACCGCAGAACCTGAGGCTTGCTTACTAGCACAGATAAAATCTGGTGACAAGTCAGGATGGCTATGGCACAAGAGACTCAGCCACTTGAACTTCAAGACCATGAACAAGCTAGCCAAGAACTCCAAAGTCAGAGGACTGCCCAACGAATCGTTCGTTAAAGACAGAAATTGTGAAGCATGTCTGAAGGGAAAGCAAACAAGGAGTAGCAATCTACCTATTCCGTCACCTTCCACTGATGGAATCCTTCAGCTGCTGCACATGGACCTATCCGAGCCAGTCTCTCCAGTGACTATAAGAGGCAAGAAGTATGCCCTCGTCGTTATTGATGACTACTCGAGATATACTTGGGTCAGCTTCATCGCCAATAAATCTGATTTTCAAACTGAGTTGCCCAATCTGCTGAAGAAGCTCAGTGTGGAAAAGGACATCAAGATTCAAAGAATTCGCTCGGACAGAGGAACAGAGTTTCTAAACTCAGTAGTTAAGACATACTGCGATAAAGAGGGAATTAAACACGAGACATCAGCTGCTCGCACCCCTCAGCAGAACGGACTTGCTGAACGAAAGAACAAAACACTCAAAGAAGCAGCAAGAACGCTCCTCGCAGATTCTGGACTACCCTCGAAGTTCTGGGCTGATGCTACTGACACTGCCTGCTACACTCAGAATCACTCACTACTCACTCAGCAACACATGAAGACACCATATGAACTATGGAAAGGGAGAATTCCTTCTATTTCTCATTTTCATATTTTTGGCTGTCCTTGCTTTATCCACAATAATGGGAAAGATCAGCTGAAGGTCTTTGATAGCAAATCTGATCAAGGAGTTTCTTAGGATACTCTCGAGTCAGTAAAGCCTTCAGAGTCTTTAACTATCGGACTCTTTGTGTGGAGGAAAGCCCTCATGCTGTTTTTGATGAATTTGTTACTGAGAACAGGGAAGATACACAGTTAAATACTGATGATGTCAGTAGCATGCTACAGGATCTCAGACTTACTGATAAAGCTGAAAAGATCCAGCATTGTTGGGATGATGAGTCAGACAATGAACAAACTCAGACTCAACCAACAGTCGACGTAGCTGACCTAGTTGATTCTCCCGAACAGAATCAACAACAGGTAACATCGGTCGATGAGGAAGCCCCAAAGGTAATCGAGACCTCTACTGAGAATATAAACTCAGGGGGAACGATTAATGTTCCTGAGCTAAATGCTCCTGAACCTGGAAACTCAGTGGATCCTAACCTTCTTACTGAAATATTGCAATCTCAGAACAGTACTACTGAAATGCCTAACACTCCTACTGACTCTGCAGAAGTTGTATCAGAAGAAGAAGCCAGACTCAGACGATCATGGCTAGATGCTCATTCTTCAGATCTTATCATTGGAGATCCATCAGCAACGATAAGAACAAGATCTAGATTTAATCAAGGCGAAAGCTCACTATATTCTTGTTTCTTGTCTACAGAAGAACCTCAGTCGATAGAGGACGCACTTAATGATGCTGACTGGATCATCGCCATGCAAGAAGAGCTGAACCAGTTCGTTTGAAATGAAGTTTGTGAGCTTGTAGACAGACCTAGACATCAGCATGTCATTGGTACCAAGTGGGTCTTCAAAAACAAGCGAGATGAAAACAACGTCATTGTCAGAAATAAAGCACGACTAGTTGCAAAGGGATACAGTCAGGCAGAAGGAATTGACTTTGATGAAACATTCGCTCCAGTCGCTAGATTGGAAGCCATTCGTCTATTCCTATCTTATGCAACACATCAAGGCTTCAAAGTCTATCAGATGGATGTAAAGTCAGCTTTTCTGAACGGCGTACTGAAGGAAGAAGTCTACGTGGAACAACCGCCCGGCTTTCAGCAGGGACATCAGGTGTACAGACTTAGGAAAGCTCTGTATGGGTTAAAACAAGCACCCAGGGCTTGGTATGATACCCTATCAGACTTTCTACTTCAGAAAGGTTTTCAGAAGGGGACAGTAGATCGCACCCTATTCAACATAAATTCAGGAGATGACATCCTACTGGTGCAAATTTACGTGGACGACATTATTTTCGGATGTAGAAACGAGATCATATGTCAGCAGTTCGAGAAGACGATGAAAGAGAAATTCGAGATGTCCATGATGGGAGAGATGAATTATTTCCTTGGATTTCAAGTGAAGCAATCACCTGAAGGAATCTTCATCGATCAAGCCAAATACACTCGAGACCTTCTCAAGAGATTCGGCTGCGACTCCAGCAAGCCAGTCAAAATTCCCATGAATACGAATTTTAAAATCGATCTAGACAAAGAGGGAGCTTCTGTTAACTCTACTGATTATAGAGCTATTATTGGTTCTTTATTATATTTAACAGCTAGCCGACTCGACATAACTTATCTTTGTAGGTGTATGCGCAAGATTTCAAGCGGATCCCAAGCGAAGTCATCTCGACTCGGCTAAAAAGATTCTGCGCTATCCGAGAGGAACACCCGATCTTTGGGTTATGGTATCCTGGCGATGATAATCTAATGCCGACGGAGTTATTCCGATGCTGATTATGCAGGATGCAGGATAGATCGTAAGTCAACTTCCGGAACGTGTCAGTTCCTAGGCAGCAAGCTGATATCTTGGTTCTCAAAGAAACATCACTCAGTAGCAACGTCCCACTACCGAGGCCGAGTACATGGCTGCTTGGAAGTTGCTTTGTGCCCCGCATCCTTTGGCTTCGACAACAACTGAGAGATTATGGTATCATTCAGAATGAAGTGCCCATCTACTGTGACTCCACCAGTGCTATTGCCATAACTCAGAACCCAGTTCTACATACAAGATGCAAGCACGTGGATATCCGACACCACTTCATCAGAGACCATGTCGAGAAGAAGGATATCAGAATGGAGAAGATCCATACTGACAAACAAAGGGCATACATATTGACCAAACCACTAGTTGAGAACAGATTCAGAGAATTATCAGTTGAGCTAGGTCTACTGGATCCTACTGAAATGCATCAGTAGAAGACAACTACTGATAGCAGTCCGTGGAGACAATTGGAAATATTTGGTATCAGTAGATGGAACCAGTACGACAAGTCAGTAGACTCCGTACAGTGATTCAGTGGGAAGAATCACACTATACACAGCAAGGGGTAACGTGCTTATCAGTACATCAATCATCCTCCTGCGATATAACGGTAACCAGCTGATCGAAAGTTCAGCTGAATAGGTTTGCGTAGTATCCAGCTAGGGTTTTGGGATCTTCAAATCTATCATAGTGAACCTAATTCCCAACAATTTCCCCCTATTTGATGATGCCAAAACCTCTACAAACTTCTCCTAAAGACTTCCTATATACAACTACTAATCTAATCAACACCGGTTCCCTTATTAATCATGATACCAAATCCCTTAAAACATAAGACATAAGTCTGACAACTTCCCCCTGGGCAAGGGGCACATAATTACGAGACACACAGATATATCAATGAAGTGTGTGTGAGTGTTGAAAGATAAGAACATGCTCTGAATGCTCGGACACTACAGATCTAATTGATAGACACTGAGGATCTGATCTGTAAGCCTTTCCGACCTCTTGGTTCCCCCTGAGTTGGATCTGGGTGTTTTGGGGCTCGAACCTTGGATCTTCTTTTGATAGCTGGGCTGAGGTGTTTACATCTTCTGTTCATTCCTTGTTTGAGGGGTTGGAGATTCTGCGTGTCGAGTTCCCCCTTGGACAAACCTATCAGCCAGCTGATCGGAGCTTTTATGTCCTTCAGTAGTCGCTCAGCCATTAAGATCTCTTCAAAGTCCTTATACCTGAATTATCAAACATTAAGAACATGGTATAGGATGCTATGAAAATTATGCAATATGCGCATGCTGAGAAAACGATTTTTCAGGATCAGTTCAGTTAGACCAGAGCTCTGATCAGAAGAATACCATGCACTTTGATCAGAAGTACATCGTGCGCTTTGATCAGAAAAACACTATGCTCTTTGATCAGAAGAACACCGTGAGCTCTGATACCAATTGTTGGTCCCGAAAGGAGACGAGTCTTCAGGTGTGGAATACACCTGAGTCAAAGATCAGCAACGAGCGCGACGGTCGATCTGGCTGAATCGATCGCATGCGAACGCGCGGGCAGAGAATCCTTCTACTGAGTACGGTCTACTGAATTCAGTCAGTAGAACAGTAGTTCAGTATCAGGTTTTGAGTGCGGAAGAGTAGGCCCAAAAGAATATTCAACTCAGTCTGAAAAACACCGTTTATGCTGTTTGATTTAAAGTCAGTTTTATGCAAGTGAACAATTAAGCAAAGCGACAATAAATCAACACATAGTTTTTAAAGTGGTTCGGATATCACACGATCCTACGTCCACTGTCCCGAAAGATCAGGAGGCTATTTATTATACTGAGTTAGTCTCAGTCAGCTTGTGCACAGGACAAAGCCGTGGCTTGGGGATTATACTGAGCAAGTCCCAGTTTACAACGGTTATCAAACTAAAGTGTTTGACAAACTCTCCAACTATGAAGGAGTCATTTTACAATAAGGAACAAGTTCAAATATGAACTCCTTCGTCTAAGCTATAAGTATATTACAATAAGATCAGCTTAGATTAGAGAAGGGGAACGAGATAGAACTCTAGAGAGAAGAACTATAAGAATATATCTAAGAAAGATTAAGTTCTTCTCTGGATATGGCTTGAATCTTCTAGAGTGTTTGTTCGGTTGAGCTCGGTTCCTTGGAAGTGTCCATCATCGTCATGATCGACCTCCTCTCTCTCTCTCTTCCCGTCTTCTGGCGTGAAGACACTTCTCTAATTATAGAGGTGACCTAGGCATATATCCGTTGGAGATGACGATACCACGTGTCACTCTATGGGGTAGCAAACGACTCTATTTAATTCTGTAGAGTCCACTAACTTTAATAGAAGTGGTTGACTTGCAGCTTTATGTCGGAGACTCTGCCAGCTGGCTGCTTGTCATTGGTCGAGGTACAGAGAGTGGTTGAGACCTATTCAGACTTCAAGGTGATACTGAAGCTGACTTCTCAGATGTACGACCTCGGACAACTCTACTAAATTGTTCTTCTGAAGTCCATAGTCAGTTAAAATAACTGACCGACCGTTGCTGTGTCTGATCTTGATTCAGTAGATAACATCTGCTGAGTCTGCTTACTGAAGATCAACTGCGAGTTCGATGATCTGCCTCTGCTAAGTCCGGTTCTACCGACTCCATCCAAGATATCTTGCTCTCGCCGAGTCCAAGACATGCCGAGTCTTCTACATCCGGTCTTGAGGCCGATAATCTCTTGACCGCCCGAACCGAGTGTAGAGTGTCTGCTGAGTCCGAATTCGATGACTACTCTCGCCGAGTCCGGTTCTACCGAATCTTCTACAGAATGCACAGCTGTTGAACTTTAGCTAGTCTACTGAGTTCCTAAGACGGTGAACTCAGTTAAGCTATAACAATATCGAAGGCTCATCATCCAGCTAGGGTTTTGGGATCTTCAAATCTATCATAGTGAACCTAATTCCCAACAATTTCCCCCTATTTGATGATGCCAAAACCTCTACAAACTTCTCCTAAAGACTTCCTATATGCAACTACTAATCTAATCAACACCGGTTCCCTTATTAATCATGATACCAAATCCCTTAAAACATAAGACATAAGTCTGACAACTTCCCCCTGGGCAAATGGCATATAATTACGAGACACACAGATATATCAGTGAAGTGTGTGTGAGTGTTGAAAGATAAGAACATGCTCTGAATGCTCGGACACTACAGATCTAATTGATAGACACTGAGGATCTGATCTGTAAGCCTTTCCGACCTCTTGGTTCCCCCTGAGTTGGATCTGGGTGTTTTGGGGCTCGAACCTTGGATCTTCTTTTGATAGCTGGGCTGAGATGTTTACATCTTCTGTTCATTCCTTGTTTGAGGGGTTGGAGATTCTCGCGTGTCGAGTTCCCCCTTGGACAAACCTATCGCCCACGTGATCGGAGCTTTTCTCGTCCTTCGGAATCGCTCGGCCCATTAAGATCTCTTCAAAGTCCTTATACCGAATTATCAAACATTAAGAACATGGTATAGGATGCTATGAAGATTATGCAATATGCGCATCTTTGAGAAAACGGTTTTTCGGGATCGGTTCGAGTTAGACCGGAGCTCGATCGAAGAACACCATGCACTTTGATCGAAGTACATCGTGCGCTTTGATCAGAAAAACACTATGCTCTTTGATCAGAAGAACACCGTGAGCTCTGATACCAATTGTTGGTCCCGAAAGGAGACGAGTCTTCAGGTGTGGAATACACCTGAGTCAAAGATCAGCAACGAAGCGACGGTCGATGCTGCTTGAATCGATGCTGCCGAACGCGCGGGCAGAGAATCCTTCTACTGAGTACGGTCTACTGAATTCAGTCAGTAGAACAGTAGTTCGGTATCAGGTTTCGAGTGTGGAAGAGTAGGCCCAAAAGAATATTCGTCTCAGTCTGAAAACACCGTTTATGCTGTTTGATTTAAAGTCAGTTTTATGCAAGTGAACAATTAAGCAAAGGACAATAAATCAACACATAGTTCTTAAAGTGGTTCGGATATCACATGATCCTACGTCTACTGTCCCAAAAGATCAGGAGGCTATTTATTATACTGAGTTAGTCTCAGTCAGCTTGTGCACAGGACAAAGCCGTGGCTTGGGGATTATACTGAGCAAGTCCCAGTTTACAACGGTTATCAAACTAAAGTGTTTGAATAACTCTCCAACTATGAAGGAGTCCTTTTACAATAAGGAACAAGTTCAAATATGAACTCCTTCGTCTAAGCTATACGTATATTACAATAAGATCAGCTTAGATTAGAGAAGGGGAACGAGATAGAACTCTAGAGAGAAGAACTATAAGAATATCTCTAAGAAAGATTAAGTTCTTCTCTGGATATGGCTTGAATCTTCTAGAGTGTTTGTTCGGTTGAGCTCGGTTCCTTGGAAGTGTCCATCATCGTCATGATCGACCTCCTCTCTCTCTCACTTCCCGTCTACTGGCGTGAAGACACTTCTCTATTTATAGAGGTGACCTAAGCATATATCCGTTGGAGATGACGATGCCACGTGTCACTCTATGGGGTAGCAAACGGCTCTATTTAATTCTGTAGAGTCCACTAACTTTAATAGAAGTGGTTGACTTGCAGCTTTATGTCGGAGACTCTGCCAGCTGGCTGCTTGTCATTGGTCGAGGTACAGAGAGTGGTTGAGACCTATTCAGACTTCAAGGTGATACTGAAGCGGACTTCTCAGATGTACGACCTCGGACAACTCCACTGAATTGTTCTTCTGAAGTCCATATTCAGTTAAAGTAACTGACCGACCGTTGCTTTGTGTACGATCTTGTTTCGATAGATAACCTGCCGAGTGCGCTTCCGAAGATCAACTACGAGTTCGATGGCTTGCTCTGCTAAGTCCAGTTCTACTGACTCCATTTAGTATACTGCTCCTGCTGAGTTCAGTATATGCTGAGTCTTCTGCATCCAGTGCTGAGGCTGATAATCTACTGACCGCCTGAACCAGTGTAGAGTGTCTGCTGAGTCTGAATTCAGTAGACTGCTCCTGCTGAGTCCAGTTCTACTGAATCTTCTACAGAATGCACAGCTGTTGAACTTTAGCTAGTCTACTGAGTTCCTAAGACGGTGAACTCAGTTAAGCTATAACAATATCGAAGGCTCATCATCCAGCTAGGGTTTTGGGATCTTCAAATCTATCATAGTGAACCTAATTCCCAACACTTTTGTAATTATTACTTTTATAACATTTAATCTCAGCCGTCTATAGATTTGAAAGATTAAAATATGATCGTTGGATCTAAACTTATAATCAGTCAGATATATAAATCTTTCATCTTCTATCTTCCTCCTCACTTTTCGCCATTTTCAACTTAAGAGCTATTTTCAAGCGTTCAGTTTCTTTCTCAAAAATCATCTTAACTGTCTCGCTTTTGCATCTCTCAAAGCTCTTTAGTACTCGGTAATGTATTGAAACCTGCTGAATACTTACTAACTTACTCTATTTTCAAGTGCTAACAAGTTATTTTGCAGATTTCAATGGCGACATCTCAAGTCCCTGAGAATATAGAGGAGATAATGGCATCCAGGATTCAGTTTGAACCAACTATGTCCTTCCGACAAGTTGATATCTCTTTCTTGGAACCCGTGTTTGATGCTCTGGAGCGTTCTGGTCTTCAGGAGCTGGTGACGAAGCACCCGAGATCTTATCTACCTAGGCAAGTGGTAGAAGTTTATTACAACTAGAGGTTACTCGCGTCTGGAGGCGAGGAATATTCCTTCGTCTATATGAAGGAAGTAGATCAGAACTGTTGGGATACTACTCAGAGAATCTTCAACGTCAGAGACGCGCTGATGCTGACGTTTGATCTTCCAGACTCTGGCATTTCTCCTATCGGATACAAGGAGAAGGAGATAAACGCATATGTTCATAAGTTCTGCGGACGCTCTGATATATCATTCAAGTCAGCTCTGCAGATGAACCTTCTGCTCCCCCAATATAGAGGACTAGCCTACATAGTCTCTCATATCCTAACGAGCGCAGCTGGATCATATGATCAATTATCCAAGCCAAGGATTCAGCTGATGATGGCGATAGATGATGGAGTTGAAGTGAACTGGGCCGACTATTATGTCTCAGAGATGAAGGCCCAAGCCCAGAAGTTCACTACCCTACCCACTGGAGAGAGGAAGTTAGCCAGTGTAGGGAAGTTACTCTATGGGACTAAGATGTCAGTCCTCATAGAAAACTCTGTTCAGAGGCACTCGTCGTTTGTTGATTCTAAGTTTTCGATGTAAAATTGATTAAGTTCAAGACTAAAGCAGCGAATGAGAAGTCTATCGGTAAGGGGCCACCTGAGCCAAAGAGAGCAGCATCCGCTCTGCCCCCGCATACCGAAGTGCCTAAGAAGAGGCGGCTGACTAAGACCCGGACTCACCGAGGTCTCGGTGCTCGCCACCCTCTCCGTTATTGAACCCACTCCTCCTCCTACTCAAGAAGAGCAGATTTTAGATTCTGATACTGGCATTGAGGGTGCGACCCTCAAAGATAAAGTCCAGGTAATTAGCTCTGAGGAGACACAGTCGGACGTCAGGGAACCGACTGAGGAGACTGCGACTGAGTGGACAGCTATTCTCACCACTCGTCTCTGTGCCGCAGCTGCCGTACACGATCATATTCCTGAGATCGCTGGGCACTCAGACTTAGTCGACATAGCCATCAGGGATAGGGTTCAAATGCTTCTTAGATTTCTGAGTTGGGATATTCTAGAAGACATAATCAAAACCCACTCAGTCATCTACCTGCTCGATGAGGAGCAGAAGCTACAAGAAGTAATAGGGTGCGGAGAACCAGCTGACTTAGCTACTCTTGAAGATCTCAGAGCCGCAATGCTTTACCTTCTAAGCTTGCGAGAGTCAGTCCCTGGTAACACTCCTCCACCCCCATCTCCTCCTGCTGATGATAAGAAAGATGATGATGATAACAATCAGAGGAAGGATCAGACACCCAAGGATACAGAGTTGGGAGGCTCTGCTGAGGGTTCAACTCCCCGTGAGAAGAGCAAATCACCACTTCCTGATACATCAGGTGATGCTCAAGGTGCTCCGAGGAACGTAGGGGAGCAGCTCCTCACGTTTTCTGAGCAGAGGCTCGGAACCAGCTCGTACCAGATAGAACCTATCGGTTCCGTGTCCTCAAAGTCTGTAAATAAAGCCATTCGACGCCAAGGAGAGAAAAACAGACTTTTGGCTAAGGACGTCCATCTGAAGTGGACAAAGTATACTAAGGCTCAGACACAGAGCTTAGACAGAATAGCTGCTGGCATCTCAAAGACTCCAGTACCTACTCCTCAACCCAACTTTCAGGAGATTATTGAGGCAGCCTTAGCAGCTCAGAAAATCGATCTAGAAGCTCAGAGTCAGCAGTTGCTCCAGAATGAGCAGAAGATATTTTCAGAGCAGCTGACTCAAGCTCTTGCAACTGTTAAACTCGAAATCGATGAAAGGAATAAGATTGCCACCTCTAGCCTTCAGAAAGTTATTACCCAACAGGCAGAGGCTCTGAAGCTTATTCAGAAAGAATTGACAGAATCGCAGGATCAGGCTCTGCTGAAACTCTGTCAGGAGTCAGCTGCACAGCTTAAAACATCAAGAGCTGATCAAGAAAATAACTGGGAATTATATTGCGATCTCGTCAAGGACTTCAAATCCACAGCGACTCAGATTAAGGATTCACTCCACGATGTGGAAAGAGACATTCAAGCCATCCGTACCCAACTCTCTAAGGTAGATGATGCCAAAAAGGGGGAAGGTGTTATGAAGGAAGAACCTGACACGGATATGGCTGATGTCCAAATATTAGAGGGTGGTCAGGAGGAAGGACCCTCTAATGCTCAGACTCAGGGGGAAGGTATTCAGGCAGAACAACCCTCAACTGCTAATGCTCAAGATACTTCAGGGGTTCTGCTACTTGAATTTCCTCTAGAACCTACCCCCATCTCATCTTCTGCTGCCCAGATAGAAGATGTTGCTCACTTCATTGAGCAAGAGTCTGAAGAAGAACAGGCTCCTCCGCAGAGGCCGGGGAAGGAGATTGCTACTGCTACTACTCCTCCTTCCTCCCAGGTCCAAAAATTCAAATCTAAAGCGGAACAAGAGGCCTTCGACCTCCGCGTAGCCCAACAACTACAAGACAAGCTGGACCATGAGCGACAGCTGGAAGAAGCTCAACTTGCTAAAAAGCCTAAGGGCAAAGTTGTTAAGGGCAGAGGAAAGAAGAAGCAAGAGTCTGTGGACGAAGAAAAGAAAAAGGCTCAGGAGGAGTTCGCAAAAACTCTTTCTACTACAGGTCAAGCTACTGCTCAGAGTCACTATCAGACTCATCTTACACCTGAGCAAGAAGCTGAAGATAGAGCCACGTGGGAAGCCACGCTGCGAGGCCTTAACCGGAGGAAAAGGAGATTGTAGGGCAGCGGCTCTTCGAGAGAAGAAGAGAATGGCTGATATGGCTAAGATGATGAGCCTATCTCAAAAGCCAGCAGCTGATCCCAGAAGACAAATCCCACGAGGATCAAGGAAAAGAGCGCCTTATGTCAAAAAGGACCCTGTGCTTCATGTTGATAAATGGGTTCTTGCTCTGGTTAATGATCAATGGGAAGAGCTCAAAGAGGAATTTATCAAAGGCTACTACGTATGGAAATTCTATCCAAGTGAGCAAACTATCGAACAAGCCTTTGACGAGTTTTTGTTCAATTATAACTCTGAGCTGAGGGAACAACTTCTGGAGATTATGAAGAGAGAGAACATTCCTTTCAGAGCTCCGGCTTTCAGGCGCATCCCACCTCCTAGAACTGCGCGCGGAGTTCTGTGTACAAAGGAAATAGAGGATGAGGTCAGAGCTGCAACTTATCGCTTTGACCTGAGTGTCGACTTAGCTGAAGACGACGAGGATGTCCAGACACTGGGAAGAGAATCTACCTATACTATGGTCTGCAACCTCCTGTCGACAGATCTGCTGATTTCAAGAAGCGCACTCAAGGCTTCAGGCGTCAGTAGTGTTTTCTCTTCTCTACTCTTTTGTAATAGTGATAGGAACCTGTAATTTCTTGATCATATATGCTATCATTCCTATTGCTTGATAGACAATTACTCATTGTCTTACAACATTTTGCTTTGTGTTTTCACAACTGATCACTAAGTGATCTGACACACACTCACAATCAGTTTCTCTGATTTTGCCTATCTCTCACCTGGTGATGTTTTGAAGTCATCATATCAGTTTGTTTTCCTCAGATAGATTAAGGGGGAAATTGCTGTCAGTAGGTTAGCATCTCTTATAAGATGTTTAGAGTTTAGAAGTAGAGGTTTTGACATCATCAATTAGGGGGAAATTGTTGGATATGAGTCAGTAGATGATACTAAGCTGTTCGTGGTTAAAAGAAAATTGGGGGAAATCATAGTAGTACTATGGAATTGAAGATCCCAAAACCGAGCTGATATCAATAGCTCAGTGTGTCGTTAGGATTAGCTGATGTATAAGTTAGACTTGTTGTAATCCTTTTTATATTCTTGTCTAAGTCCTGTACGGGGTAATTGTTGAACTGATCTTCTGTCGAAGATACTTTTCAGAACCCCACGTCATCAGTGTAATCTCTTGCGTTCTTCAGTCATCAGCTGAGTAGACCTCAGTAGAAGCCAATCCAGCAGCTGATAAGTCATCAATAGAAGAACTCATGCAAGCCCAGTACCTTCGCAGTCGCCAACTGACTTACTCAGAAGTTACATTCCTTGTCACCCGACTCAGTCGAAGAAGACAGAGACTTTGCAGTCTACTGTATCCGACAGAAAGCGACCCAGCTACTTAAGTCTTTTCGAAAGTTCAGCAGAAGATCATACGAGGTTGTTTGAACGGTCAACTCTGACATTCTCACCAACCACAAACCTCGACCGATGAGAAGCCAACAACGCCTTACCTGCTCCAAACAGTAAAGCTGCTCTCATGTACAGTAATTAACTGCCCTGCTGCAACAAGTTCGAATTAATGGCCGTTTTCTTTGTAAGCTTGTGACACGTGGCATCATCGTCTCCAACGGATATATGCCATAGCTCACAGCTATAAATAGAGAAGATTTCGAAGCTCCACTAACGCGAAGCACAAAATTAAAAAAAAGGGAAATTGCTCAAGCTCTCAAACACTCTAGCAACTCAATCAGAACATCCAGCGAAGAATCTGCATTTACTAGAATATTTTTGTGGTTCTTCTCTCTAGAGTCTTTAGATCCCTTTCTTCTCTACCTAAGCTCATTGTCAGATTTATAGCTTAGATTCGAATGAGTTCATTTTTAGTGAACTGTTCTTATTGTAAGTACTCCTTCATTAGTTGGAGAACTGTTTTCGCTCCCTTTCGAACTTAGGTTTGAATTGTAAAGTCGCTAAGGACTATAACTTAGAAGGATCTGTCCTGTGCACAGTTTCCTTGCTGAGACTTGCTCAGACTAATCAACAAGTTATTCTGCTCTGTTCAGGACCGTGGACGTAGGATCTTACGTATCCGAACCACGTTAAACTGCTTGTGTTCTTTACTGTTTTATTGCATACAAACCTTTGAAAATCATGAGTTTGCATAAAATGTATTTCTAAAATCGCACAGCCAAAAGAATTTAATCTGCAAAAACACGTTTTCAAAAAGAGACAAACTCCGGGCCCCACACTTATCCGCACACTTAAGTCTCCGACTGAGTTTTGAAGTACTGACAAAAGTCAGTAGGAGAGCTCAGTAGCTGACTCTCTCTGTCTCGTGATCGAAGGTTTATTTGGCACTGTTCATCAGTTGCAACCAACAGCTTCAGCTGACCTTCACTGAGAAAAAGAAATGGTACTCAGGTGTATTCACCCCCCCTCTACACCTGATATTTGTCTCCGGACCAACAGGATATAATTGAAGTTTTGGAAAAAGTCAATTCGTTAGACAAATTTAAGTTGAGTTGCTTTGGCGGTTTTCTGCGATTTAGCAAAGGAATTAATGCTCGTAAAGCATTAGTTGCCCTACTCACTAATGAGGTGTTGGTTCCTACTACTTCAGAGCATGAGCTCTGGTTCTGTATTGGTTCAGAAAATATTCTCTTCTCAGCGAAGGAGTATGCATTGATTATGGGGCTACGTTTTGGCGTATCGGAGTTCGAACCCAATGATCTTAATCATCAGATTCCGGATGATAGTTTTGTGCACCGTCAGTATGGGAGCTCTTGTCCAACGCTGAAGAAGGATGATACTTGATCCCTCGACAGCATACTCAACTCCATTATGCATATGATAGGTGCCGACTACAATCTCCAGTGCATGCTTGCTCTCAAATAAAGCCCCTTTAGAAATATCATTGTTTGTCTCAGTCATTGACTCTCTTCGTTCTATTGGACCAATAATATCGAGATTAGAAAGTGGAACATTCCAGTTTGGATTCTAGCCATCATGTGGATGTGCAACAGTATTTGAAGGACCTGGTTCACTGAGGTGATGGTAGCGTAAAGCAGTCCGGTTCAAGATAGTTTGGCTATGGGCTGGATCCCGAACCCATGCGTTAAATTCGTTCAACATTGACTGTTTGGTGATGATTCCATCCTCAGCACTGTTACTCTTAGTGGGAAATGATTCGGTCTTAGACACTGATCTTAAGCTCAGTAGCCTTGTGCTCCGTACTTGTCTGAAGATTTGAAGATCCCAAAACCCTATCTGATTGGTGAACCATTCCGTTGTATATGTTGTTTGTCTCTGAGGTTTCAGACTCAGCAGACACTCTGCTCTGGTCAAGGCGCTCAGTAGCTTATTTGCCTCAGCACCAGTGTAGAAGACTCAGTGATCTTGGACTCGGCGGGAACGATATGCGAGAGAGTCAGTTGAACTAAACTCAGCAAGAGTAGTTCACTGGACTCAGAGCTGATCTTCAGTAGACTTATCTCAGCTGTCTATCTACTGAATACAAGGTCAGACTCAGCATCGGCAGACAATCTTCTGAACTGTCAGATCTTTTTGAAATGCAATCAGCATAGTCATATACGAGGAAGAAAGAAGTCAGCTTCAATTAGCCTCGAAGTCTGTTCTGTCTCAACCACCTTATTCACCTCGACAAATGACAAGCATACACGTGTCATCCTACCTACTAAAGCTGCAAGTCAACACTTTCCAAAAAAGGAGGAAAATGCACTGTTACCTACTTCCAAAAGAGCCGTTTGCTACCAAAAGAGAGAGAGAGAAGAAGATCGTCTCCAACGGATCTATTTCAATCTCTGCTCTATAAATAGAGGGATTATTCAAGAAGAATACACCGAATGCACGAACCACAGAGCCAAAAATCCAGGAAGCAGTCAACGAGCAAAGAACCCAAAGAACAAAGTCTTAGCAAGAACTTGAAGAACAATCTTCCGGCGAAAGACTACATTCTAAGCTCATAGGGAATCAAGCTGAACCGACATATAAAGCCTCTAGTATCCAAATCGACGTTACACGAACTCAAAGCTTACCTTCAGCTGTTCGTCGATCTAGAAGCTACTCTCTCATATTCCCTATCCCTCTAACCCTAAGCTCAACTGTTCTTATCTATAGCTTAGACGAAGGAGTTCATCTTTGAACCTGATCCTTATTGTATAAGGACTCCTTCACTGTTGGAGAAAGTTTGTCAAACACTTCTAAGTTTGATCGTTGTAAACTGAGACTTGGATCAGTATAAAAACCAAGACGCGGCTTTGCCCGGTCATGGCGGCCGAGACTAACTCAGGATAAATAATAGCCTCCTGATCTTTCGGGACAGTGGACGTAGGATTTGAGCGATATCCGAACCACTTTAAAAATCTCTGTGTCGTTTACTTACTGTTTCATTGATTTTACTATTCATACCGAACATCATTTCTTAAGATCAATCAACTGTCTCAGCATACTGAACTGAATATCTGCTGAATTGAGACTTTCATAAAACGTTTTCACCACTCAACTGATTTGGGCCTACACACATTTCCGCACGCTGAACTCTTACTGTAGATACTGAATTTCTGACTCAGTCAGCTAGCAGGTCTCAGTAGAGTCAGACTCTTTGCCGCACACGATTCAGAACAGCTGTTTGGTCTGCTGAACTGTTTCAGTCAGACACCATCCTGGATAGGACTGTTCGTGTTCGAAGTTGAGAAATCGAATCAGGTGTATTCACCCCCCCCTCTACACCTGACCGTACACTCGGGACCAACAATTGGTATCAGAGCGGGAGTTCCTTAAGACTCTTGTCACTTTGAGACTGGTCTATTCGAACGGATCCGGAGAAAACATTTTTCACTGCATATCACTCTACATTCATATCAATATTTTTCTTGGCTGATATGTCAGGTATAAGGATGGTACCCATGTTCTCGGTAGAGAACTATGGAGTATGGCGAGTCAGAATGGAGGCGCATCTGACTTGTCTCCACGATAGCATGACTGAAGTGCTTGAGGAAGGACCTATCGTTCCCATGATCGATAGTGTTGTAACTCAAGACCAAGCTGAAGGAAGAGGAATGGTGACCGGGAAGAAGATTCCCAAAGACAGAAGTCTCTTCACTCCTGAGGAGAAGAAGCTTCACAACTTAGACCGTGTTGCCAGAAACGCTATACAGACCACCCTTAGTGATTCTTATCTTGGCAGGGTTCAGGAATACATGACTGCAAAAGAACTCTGGGACGCCCTAGCGCTACTGAGTCGGGGGACTCAGAAGATTAAAGCTAACAAGTTAGCGCTGGAACTCCAAAAGCTGGAAAGCCTCTCTCTCATGCCTGGTGACAAAATTGAAGATCTAAATGTCAGATTCACGAATCTGATGAACTCCATCAACGGGTGGGAAAGACATTCAAAGAACCGAGAAATGAATCTAAAGATACTGAGGGCACTGCCGGACGGACACTGGACACCTTTTGCCACTCTATTGCGACATTCTGATTTAGATGTTGTCTCTCCTGACCATATCTTTTCAGAGTTACAGGCAGGGAGTTTGAGTTCGACATACCTCAAAGAAAGGTTATGATCGACCATGCTTTCAAAGCAACAGTCAGCACAGCATCTCCCATGACGAGCAAGACGACGAGTAAGACTGAGCCTTCACTCAATGATCTACAAGAAGGAAGTCTCGCTCAGAAGTATGCGCTGCTCGCTGTAAAGTATCAGAAGGAGAAAGAGAGGCGTAGAAGGCTGACTAAAGCGTACCGAGACACAAAAGGTAAGTCAGAATATACACCAAAACGCTCTCCTGACTCACAATCTTCTGAATGCAGAAAGAAAGATGACTCAGCACCCTCAAGGGATAGTGCAACCAAAGAAGAAAAAGTCATCACTTGCTACAACTGTAAAAAGCCGGGACATTATCAATATGATTGTCCTGAGCTCAGTAGTGCTGAACGCGCAGCACGTAAGGCAAGGAGAGAGAAATTCGCCCAGAAAAGACAATCCTACATAGCTGGCAAAATCTCAGACGACTCAGAAGAGGTCAACTCCTTTATGGATTCATCGGATGATGATGCAACTTTCATGGCCCTAGAGCTTGAAGCTGAAGAAACAACTGAAAAGTGCCTAATGGCAGGTAAAGAGGATGAGGTAAACTCTCTTGAACCAGTCAATTCCTCTTCACGTTGCACACACGACACTATTTCAGGTGCATATGAGAATTTGGACATCACAACCGCATATGAAGATCTACTAGATGAACAAATTCAAATGAGTCTGCAGCTCAGCAAGACTCTTCAGGGAGTTGGATACCCCGAAAGTGGAGAATCGAGACTTTCTCGGGAGAGTCGGGTTGCTACTGAGGCCGAAGGACTTGTGTTGAGACTCAGGGAGGAGATAAACTCTCTGATGGCCAAGTCTCAGCATCAAGAAGATCGGATTTCAGTCTTGACCAATGACTTGACTCAGAAAGATACTGAACTGAGTCTGCTGAAGCAAGAAATGTCAGGACTTCAGACCGACCACGACACACTGAAGAAGAGTGATGATGTCTGGAGGAGCCTGATGACTGAGCGTTACATGGGCGCTGAAAAGAAGCTGGAGGCTATGCTCGCAAGCAACAAGCCCAAGCATTGCAAGGAAGGACTTGGCTTCAACCAAGAAGCTTCCTCATATGCCCCTGTTCGCTCAGAAGTGCGTCTTACTGATAGGTTTGTTCGAGGGGAAACAATCAATGCAAATCCTCTGAACCCCTCAGCAAAGAACAAACGAGAAGATGAAAGCACCTCATCCTAAGTATCGGTACACGACCGACCGGAAGATCGGTACCCGGACACCCCGGTTCGGTCAAGGGGGAACTAGCGAGTTAAGTGGGGCCGATCGGTATGGACCACCTCGGTTGACACATCCAGCTCGGTATGGGTCATATTACTATGATCCTATAGTCGAGAGGAGGTTCCAAGAGTCGGGAAAAAGAAGAACGCACAAAAGGCAAAGGTCGGCGGTCCACCGGCTCGGAAGATCCGGACTCCCGAACACGAGAAGCCTAAGAAGTCGGCCTCGACCGATCCAAAGTGGTCAAGTTTGTTGACTCAAATGGAAAGAAGTTGTTCGAAACCACCGGGGTTGTTAGACAAATTTGGGTTACAAAAGCTAACATCTAAGGACCCAAAATCAAAAATAAAGGGTACCCGAATATAATTGCATTTTGCGGGTGCGCGAGACCCATGGTATGTGGACGGCGGATGCTCAAGACATATGACATACCAAAGGAGTCTGCGAAGAATTATATCATTGAAGAAGGACCCGAATGAGTTCGGAGACAATGCAAAGGCTATACTAGAGGATATGGAACACTCGGCATTGGAGCGCCAAAGTTCCAAGAGTATCATATGTTGAAGGACTTCAAAGCATAACCTTCTCTCTGTTAGTCAATTTTGTGATAACTCAAATAGAGTGGTATTTGAGCCGGTTTACGTGATGTTATTGATAAATCTACGGGAAAATAGTGTTATCGGCTTCAGCAGAAAGAACATATATGTTGCTGATGGAACTTGAACACGAAGCTTGTCTTGGCGAAGAACGATAATTGAACGGGGTGGCTATGGCATAGAAGACTCAGCCATCTCAACTTCAAGACACTCAACAAACTAGCAAGAGACACTCTAGCAAGGGGACTGCCGAATGAAATATTCAGCAAAGACACTCGGTGGAAGCATGTTCGAAGGGAAAGCAAACAAAGAATCAAAATCCAATAGTTCCATCTCCTTCCATCGATGGAATCCTTCACGCTACATATGGATTTGTTCGGTCCGGTCTCCCGGACGATCGAGGCGGGAAATATGCATTAGTGGTCATATATGACTACTCGCGCTACACATGGGTCATATTTATTGCCAACAAGTCTGACGTCAAAACAGAGTTACCAAAGCTTCTGAAAAAGCTCAGTGTCGAAAAGAACACCAAGATTGTCAAAATCCGTTCTGACAGAGGAACTGAGTTCCTTAATTATATGGTGGAGCAGTTCTGCCAAGCAGAAGGCATAGAGCATGAGACTTCACCGCACGCACACCTCGGCGAGAATGGAGTTGCTTGAACGAAAGAACGAGAACTCTAAAAGAGGCGGCTAGGACTCTACTCGCAGGACTCGAGGACTCCCGGCCAAATGCAGGGCGGAAGCTCACGGACACTTTGCATGTTACACTCGGAACCCATCTTTACTGATGAAGCAGCATGGAAGAACACCATATGAACTATGGAACAGCATGAAGCCTTCTCTATCTTATTTCCGTATCTTTGGTTGTTCATGCTTTATCCACAATAATGGGAAAGATCAGCTGAAGACTTTTGATAGCAAGTCGAGATCGGGGAGTATTCTTAGGATACTCTCGGGTCGGCAAAGCTTTCGAGTATTCAACTATCGCACTCTTTGCGTGGAGGAAAGCCCTCATGTTGTTTTTAATGAGTTTGCTGCGAAGACGGGAGCAATAACTCAAATTCCGAATGCGAGGACATCGGTAGACGGCTACGGGATCTAAGCTTAAAGGACAAACCCGAAAAGATCCAGCTATGTTGGGATGATGATTCGGACGAAGAAACGAAGACAAATCTATCGAATCTCAACCAGCGAGCAAGTAGGCCGAGCGAGATTGATTCTCCCGAACAGAATCAATCCCGGGTAACTCAGTCGATGAAGAAACCCAAGAGGTAGCGAGACCACTACGAGAATAACAACTCGGGGGGGAACATCTAGTAATATTCCCGAGCTGAATGCCCCTGAACACAGTGACTCGGTAGATTATACTCTTATCACCTGAAATTCTTCAATCTCAGAATAGTACAACTGAAATGCCTAACTCACCTACTATCTGTGTTGAACAGATTTCAGATGAAGAGCTGAAACTTCGTAGATCGTGGGTCGATGCTCACACTACTGATCTAATCATTGGAGATCCCTCAGCTAATGTCAAGACAAGATCCAGATTTTGTCAAGGAGAAAGCGCATTCTTTTCCTGCTTCTTGTCTACTGAAGAGCCTCAGACCATTGAGGATGCATTAAAGGATGCTTGGCCCGGATCATAGCTATGCGGGAGGAGCTGAATCAGTTTACGAGAAACGAAGTGTGGGAGCTTGTAGATAGACCCCGTCATCAACATGTCATTGGAACCAAATGGGTCTTCAAAAACAAGCGAGATGAAAACAACGTTATAGTAAGGAACAAATCAAGGCTCGTGGCTAAAGGCTACTATCAAGCTGAAGGAATAGATTTCGATGAAAGTTTCGCTCCAGTTGCAAGATTGGAGGCAATTAGACTATTCCTAGCCTACGCAACACATCAAAGATTCAGAGTTTATCAAATGGATGTGAAGTCTGCGTTCTCGAATGGCGTGCTTTGAAAGAAGAAGTCTATGTGGAACAACCGCCCGGCTTTCGGCGGGGACATCAAGTATATAGACTCGGGAAAGGCTACGTATGGGTTAAAACAAGCACCCGGGGGCTTGGTACGATACCACTGTCCGAGTTTCTTCTTCGAGAAAGGTTTTCGAAAGGCACGATGAGACCGCACTCTATTCAGCATTCGGCCGGAAGAAGACTTATTACTTGTGCGGATCTACGTGGATGACATCATATTCGGATCAAAGAATGTCATCATGTGTCAACAATTTGAAAAGATGATGAAGGATAAGTTCGAGATGTCAATGATGGGAGAAATGAACTACTTCCTTGGTTTTCAAGTCAAGCAATCTGAAAAGGGAACGTTCATCAACCAAGGGAAATACACTCGAGACCTCATCAAAAGATTCGGCTGCACATCCGGCAAATCTATCAAGATCCCGATGAATACGAATATGCAGATAGATCTTGATAAAGAGGGAGTATCGGCGAGACCAAACCGAATATCATGCTATAATTGGTTCATTATTATATTTAACGGCTAGTCGTCCCGACATAACTTATGCTTTGTAGGTGTTCATTGCTCGATTTCGGGGCGAATCCCAAGCGAGCCATATGGACTCAAGCAAAGAAGATTCTCCGCTATCTCCGAGGAACACCGGACATGGGTTTATGGTATCCAGTGATGATAATATTGAACTAACGGCTATTCTCGATGCCGACTATGCGGGATGTAGGATTGACCGAAAATCAACTTCGGGAACATGTCGGTTCCTTGGCGGCAAGGCGATCTCATGGTTTTCAAAGAAACAACACTCGGTAGCTACGTCGACTACTGAAGCTGAATACATGGCTGCCGGAAGTTGTTGCGCCCAATCCTTTGGGCCGAGACAAGGCGAGAGACTATGATGTCATTCAGAATGAAGTGCCGATCTTCTCGCGATAGTACCGGTGCAATCACTCGAATCTGTACTACACACGAGATGCAAGCACGTGGACATCGAGCATCACTTCATTCATGACCATGTCGAAAAGAAGGATATCAGGATGGAAAAGATCCATACTGACAAGCAACGGGCTGACATACTGACCAAGCCTCTAGCTGAATCCAGATTCAGAGAACTTTCAGTAGAGCTAGGTCTGCTGGACCCTACTGACCCTAGTCAGTAAAAGGTTCCATGAGAGGACCATTTCAATAAGGGGGAATGTTCACTCTCAGTACTGAATGTATTCAGTACGTAGAGATTCAGAAACCATCTACACGAGGTATCAGCTGACTACTATGTTCAGCTGACAGGTTTGCGTATCTCTACTTAGTAGTAATTTATATTACAGAACCTTGCATTTATGACAAAGATTCAGCATGATATTAATATCTCTTGGTTTGTCTTTATTATTAACGGATTTCATTTAATGCACGACATTCCATACATAAGCTTGCTGAACTCTGCGCGCATTTAATGCATGTCTTTTCACAGTTACTACTTAGGCTATTTTACAACTGGCTTTGAATTAGGCGGCATATGAGATCATTACCTATAATATATCTTCTAATCTTGACCTTCCATTCTATAAAGCAGTTTAATCACAACCTTTGATCAAATAACTGTTCATCTTCACGTTTGATATATATATTTGATCATATCTTCTCAAACCGCCATTAGCATACTTCAAATCTTTCAAATCCGAAAAATCCGAGATTTGCAAAAGCAATCCTTACTTGCAACTTCATCTTCATATCTTATCTCGATTTTATTGGTATACCTATGAGAACTGTTACTGTATTCTCTGTATTTTTTTTTTTTCAGTATCACTACAGAAGCACTGTTCTAACTAAGAATTGATACTGATAAATCTCTTGTAACAGGTACTATGGCGGGTATTTATGTAGTTGCTCCTGACAACATGGAGGAGATCCTCAGCAAAGGCCATGTCTGGTGCGAACCAGTCATGGAATTCGATGCTTGCGAGCTCGAATACATGGATGAAGTCTTTACATACCTCAGAGGATCTGGTTTGGAAGAATTTCTATCGAGGAAGCCCACTTACTTCCTTCCTCGACAAGTGGCAGAGATATATCTGAACTCTGATTCCGTCGGAGGAGATATTATGGCGAGATTCGCTGTTCACGCTATTGGCGATGCGTCGAAGATTCTGAAGCGGATACCGATCAAGCAAGCACTGAAGAAGAGCTTCAATCTTCTATCTGAAGGCATCAGTACTATAGGCTATAACGACGACTCAGTAGACAAATACCTGACGGTATTCTGTGGCAAGCCTACAACCTTCAGAGCAGCCTTCCCGAAGAACGCAATGCTACCACAGTTCAGAGCATTGGCCTACATCGTCACGCAGTTGCTGACGAGCCAAGCTGGCTCCTTCGATCAGGTCTCTCGACCTAAGATCCACTTGATGACGGCAATTTATGATTGTGCCAAGGTCAACTGGACCGAGTTCTTCATCCGGGAATTTATGGCTCAAGCAGCCAAGTTTGACAAGCCCACGCGTACGCTGAGCGCAAAAGGCAAATTACTTTATGGGCTAAAGCTGTCAGTTATGATTGAAGACTTATGTGGCTCTGAGCAGATCACCTATGACGACAAGGAGTACTTCAACATAAAGAAAGTTCGGTTTCACAACAGGACTGCGGCCCTTCAGCAAATCGGGTCAGGCCCCTCAGCCGTGACTCAGCAGACTGAGTCTCAGTAGGCTACTCCAACGAAAAGGAGAACGCCTCCAGCAAAAACCCCAAAGGCACCGGCTAAGAAACTGAGGAAAGCCAGCGATGTGCCTGCTGAACCTGAAGCCCCTGCTGAATAGGCCACTCAGCAAACTACTCAGCCCCAGAGGCTGATAGATGAATCTGAGTCTTCTGAGAAGACTCAATCAGTGGAGAAGGGAGTCTCCACTGAAGAACAAATAGAGATAGAACAAGGGGAGGCTACTGAAGCTCACAGTGAAGAAATTCAACGCCTTGACAGCCCCCTCG
This sequence comes from Lavandula angustifolia, assembly GCA_028984105.1. Lineage (NCBI taxonomy): Eukaryota > Viridiplantae > Streptophyta > Magnoliopsida > Lamiales > Lamiaceae > Lavandula > Lavandula angustifolia. The sequence continues at coordinate 16,752,377 of CM054809.1, read as the reverse complement.
CAGTTCCTCCACTCAGCAGTGCGCCACCTGCTGAGACTCAGACCTCTCCAATTGACTTGGAATCCGAGACGGCGTCTGAAGAAGAAACAATCGGGATGGAAGCATCAGTGATTCTATCCAGAGCATCCCGAGAAATTCTTCAACTAATTCCAGAGCTTGTTGACTACTCAGACCTGTTGCAAATTGCCAAATCAGCAAGGCTCCACATGTTGCTGCGACATCAGGAGTGGCCTCGTCTACAACGCTTAGTTCTTCACTACTCCTGTCGGCGACTTCATGAAGAAGAAGCGAGGCCGAGAGAACAGAGATAGGCTATTACGAGCACGAAGACCTCGGTTCAATGGACAATCGAGGGCTGCGATCTTTGGCTAAGATACATGATCGGCGGCTTGCTGCGGCCCGAGCACCCTCAATGGGTCGGAACCATGACGACCCGCCCAGTGATTCGAGCCACGGAAAGCCGATGAGGGAAATCCCCAGAATAAGGATACACTCACTTCTGCAGAAGCTCCACGTCCGCCCAGTATCCTTGGACCTGCGAAGTCGGCGGGCGGTACCTCGGCATCCACGCGAGCCCGCTCGGCTCTTGTTGAAGTCCGCATTCGAGGTAGCGCCCGGCCCGCATCGTCGACGTTCCAAGTATGTGGCGAAGGCTATTAAAAGCCAAGGCACTCGGAACCGTGCCCTCGCCAAGGCGGTCCACAACGTGTGGAAGAAGGCTGCTTGAAGCCACCGCTGCGAGCTTCGGGGGTGAAGTCTTCTATATCTCAATCAGTCGCCCCTGATGTCTCTGCGCTTATTTCAAAAGCACTGGCTCAGTAGCAAGACAAATTTGAATCTCATCTCAGGATCTTTCAGGAGAGCCAAGCCAAACTACTTGAGGAATTTCAGGCTTCCAAATTGGCTCATGCGAAGCTATTACTGAACAATCCCAGGCCACAGACATAAGACTTGATAATATTCAACTGGTCCTGGAGGATAAGATCTCTGAGAAGCTGAATGATTTTAAGACTGCAGCTGAACTCTCCTACAAGCAATACGATGAAGCTCTGACTTCTGAGAGGAACGAGCTGCATGAGGCGGCGACGGACTTTAAGGATCAAATTCGATCGTTGTCAACCTCCTTCAACACCTTCGAGAAAAAAGGTACTTATCCCTACCCCGGCTGCTATTGATGATGCCAAAAGGGGGAAAGTAAAAGAGGGAAGGAAAAGAGTACCGAGCCAGCAAAAGGCAAGAAACAGAGTACTGAGAAGCCTACTCCTACAAAAACCACAAAATCTACAAATTCTTCTAAGGGGGAAGCTACACTGAAGTCATCTCAGACTCAGACTCAGACGGGTGAGGCCCAGGGTGTCCCAACTGCGAGCACAGCTGAGACCGGCCCAAGTGGCTCAGGATCCCAGGCTACTCATGCAACCCGGACTGGATCGATATCATCAAGGAGGTTGAAGAGTATCTTTGAACGAGAAGAGGACTCAGATGATGAAGAAGAGGTTCCTCTACCTCCACCTGTTCAGGGAAAAGGTAAGAAAGTAATGGATCTCCCGACCCCTCCAACAAAGAAGAAAACCAAGAGATATATTTCTGCTGAGGAGGAGGCTCAGATAGCGGCTGATGAGAAGCTCGCTAGGGAGATTGCCGATCCTGAAGCTGCCAACAAGACAAAGTCTAAGCTTGCTAAAGGAAAGACAAAGGCACCAGCACGCGGTGGAAAGAAGAAAGTGCCTGCTAGGTTGCCTCCCAGAAAACTCAGAATCGAGGATGATGAAGATAGGGAGAGGCAACAACAATAGCAAAAAGGCACTCAGCAGCAAGGTACGTCCAAAAACAAATCCAGTACCTCTGCTGACTCTGAACAAGCTCCTCAGAAGCCTCAAGAGCAAGATGCAGAAATTGAAGCAATATTCGCTCAGATGGAGAGATATCTCTACCGAGGAGAGGAAGCTAGATAGTTAGAGGCTGCCAGGCAGAGGATACATTTGGCAGACCTCGAGGCACTCGAGGTCGTGCTTGAGCAAGAGGCCGGGCGAGAGTTCCTTCGAAAGCGACATTCCTTACCAATACGACGGAGTTCGGGAAGCCAACCGATCTAAAAACACATAGATGGCCGAGATCGGACGAATGGATGCCTATTCGGTTCAACCGAGATGGGAATTGGCCAAGATTGAGTTTATCAAGAGAAATTATTTACGGAGATTACGGCACGAAATGTCTAAAGGCGATGCCTACGTCGAGATAGTGGGCATTCTTGAACACGATCTTTACCCTTGTTTGCACGAGCCGTAATGGCGAAGGGGTAGTAGTCGGCGTTCCTAAAGCAAGAATCATTCCTCCACCCGAGAAGACAAGATGACTCGGTCCATCTCGGAGTGATTGAACAAGAAGTGAAGAATCTTTGCGATGAACAGAGGTCTAGAACAAGATGATCCGGCGAGACTTGGCTGAATACTTAAAGGCGAGGAAGAACACGTTCGAGAATGTATGGAGTCCCACTTGCTCGAAGAACAAGTTTTCAAAAAGAGACAAACTCCGAGCCCCACACTTATCCGCACACTTAAGTCTCCGGCCGAGTTTTGAAATCTTGACAAAAGTTAGTAGGAGAGCTCAGTAGCTAACTCTCTCTGGTCTCGTGATCGAAGGTTTATTTGGCACGGTTCATCAGTTGCAACCAACAGCTTCGGTGACCTTCACTGAGAAAAAGAAATGGTACTCAGGTGTATTCACCCCCCCTCTACACCTGATATTTGTCTCCGTACCAACAGGATATAATTGAAGTTTTGGAAAAAGTCAATTCGTTAGACAAATTTAGGTTGAGTTGCTTTGGCGGTTTTACGCGATTTAGCAAAGGAATTAATGCTCGTAAAGCATTAGTTTCCCTACACACTAATGAGGTGTTGGTTCCTACTACTTCAGAGCATGAGCTCTGGTTCCGTATTGGTTCAGAAAATATTCTCTTCTCAGCGAAGGAGTATGCATTGATTATGGGGCTACATTTTGGCGTATCGGAGTTCGAACCCAATGATCTTAATCATCAGATTCCGGATGATAGTTTTGTGCACCGTCAGTATGGGAGCTCTTGTCCAACGCTGAAGAAGGATGATACTTGATCCCTCGACAGCATACTCAACTCCATTATGCATATGATAGGTGCCGACTACAATCTCCAGTGCATGCTTGCTCTCAAATAAAGCCCCTTTAGAAATATCATTGTTTGTCTCAGTCAACGACTCTCTTCGTTCTATTGGACCAATAATATCGAGATTAGAAAGTGGAACATTCCAGTTTGGATTCTAGCCATCATGTGGATGAGCAACGGTATTTGAAGGACTCGGTTCATCGAGGTGATGGTAGCGTAAAGCAGTCCGGTTCAAGATAGTTTGGCTATGGGCTGGATCCCGAACCCATGCGTTAAATTCGTTCAACATTGACTGTTTGGTGATGATTCCATCCTCAGCACTGTTACTCTTAGTGGGAAATGATTCGGTCTTAGACACTGATCTTAAGCTCATTAGCCTTGTGCTCCGTACTTGTCTGAAGATTTGAAGATCCCAAAACCCTATCTGATTGGTGAACCATTCCGTTGTATATGTTGTTTGTCTCGAGGTTTTCAGACTCAGCAGACACTCTGCTCTGGTCAAGGCGCTCAGTAGCTTATTTGCCTCAGCACCAGTGTAGAAGACTCAGTGATCTTGGACTCGGCGGGAACGAGTATGCGAGAGAGTCGGTTGAACCGAACTTCGGCGGGAGTAGTTCACCTGGACTCGGAGCCGATCTTCGATAGACTTATCTCAGCTGTCTATCTACTGAATACAAGGTCAGACTCAGCATCGGCAGACAATCTTCTGAACTATCAGATCTTTTTGAAATGCAATCAGCATAGTCATATACGAGGAAGAAAGAAGTCAGCTTCAATTAGCCTCGAAGTCTGTTCCGTCTCAGCCACCTTATTCACCTCGACAAATGACAAGCATACACGTGTCATCCTACCTACTAAAGCTGCAAGTCAACACTTTCCAAAAAAGGAGGAAAATGCACTGTTACCTACGTCCAAAAGAGCCGTTTGCTACCAAAAGAGAGAGAGAGAAGAAGATCGTCTCCAACGGATGTATTTCAATCTCTGCTCTATAAATAGAGGGATTATTCAAGAAGAATACACCGAATGCACGAACCACAGAGCCAAAAATCCAGAAAGCAGTCAACGAGCAAAGAACCCAAAGAACAAAGTCTTAGCAAGAACTTGAAGAACAATCTTCCGGCGAAAGACTACATTCTAAGCTCATAGGGAATCAAGCTGAACCGACATATAAAGCCTCTAGTATCCAAATCGACGTTACACGAACTCAAAGCTTACCTTCAGCTGTTCGTCGATCTAGAAGCTACTCTCTCATATTCCCTATCCCTCTAACCCTAAGCTCAACTGTTCTTATCTATAGCTTAGACGAAGGAGTTCATCTTTGAACACGATCCTTATTGTATAAGGACTCCTTCACTTGTTGGAGAAAGTTTGTCAAACACTTCTAAGTTTGATCGTTGTAAGCGAGACTTGGATCGATATAAAAACCAAGACGCGGCTTTGCCCGGTGCGCAAGGCGGCCGAGACTAACTTCGGGATAAATAATAGCCTCCCGATCTTTCGGGACAGTGGACGTAGGATTTGAGCGATATCCGAACCACTTTAAAAATCTCTCGTGTCGTTTACTTCTTGTTTCATTGATTTTACTATTCATACCGAACATCATTTCTTAAAATTAATCAAGCTGTCTCGAGCATACTTGAGCCGAATATCTCTTTGAATTGAGACTTTCATAAAACGTTTTCACCACTCAACCGATTTGGGCCTACACACATTTCCCGCACGCCGAACTCTTACTTAGATCCTGAATTTCGACTCGGTCGGCTAAGCGGGTCTCGGTAGAGTCGAACTCTTTGCCGCACACGATTCGGAGCATTTGTTTGGTCTGTTTGAACGCTGTTTCGATCGAGACACCATCCTCCGGATAGGACTGCTTCGTGTTCGAAGTTGAGAAATCGAATCGGGTGTATTCACCCCCCCCTCTACACCCGACCGTACACTCGGGACCAACAATTGGTATCAGAGCGGGAGTTCCTTAAGACTCTTGTCACTTTGAGACTGGTCTATTCGAACGGATCCGGAGAAAACGTTTTTCACTGCATATCACTCTACATTCATATCAATATTTTTCTTGGCTGATATGTCAGGTATAAGGATGGTACCCATGTTCTCGGTAGAGAACTATGGAGTATGGCGAGTCAGAATGGAGGCGCATCTGACTTGTCTCCACGATAGCATGACTGAAGTGCTTGAGGAAGGACCTATCGTTCCCATGATCGATAGTGTTGTAACTCAAGACCAAGCTGAAGGAAGAGGAATGGTGACCGGGAAGAAGATTCCCAAAGACAGAAGTCTCTTCACTCCTGAGGAGAAGAAGCTTCACAACTTAGACCGTGTTGCCAGAAACGCTATACAGACCACCCTTAGTGATTCTTATCTTGGCAGGCTATCAGTATGGACCACCTCAGTTGACACATCCAGCTCAGTATGGGTCATATTACTATGATCCTATAGTCAGAGGAGGTTCCAAGAGTCAGAAAAAGAAGAACGCACAAAAGGCAAAGGTCGGCGATCCACCGGCTCGAGAAGATCCGGACTCCCGAACACGAGAAGCCTAAAAAAGTCGGCCTCGACCGGTCTAGCGGTCAAGTTTGTTGACTCAAATGGAAAGAAGTTATGCAGAAACCACCGGGGTTGTTAGACAAATTTGGGTTACAAAAGCTAACATCTAAGGACCCAAAATCAAAAATAAAGGGTACCCGAATATAATTGCTTTTTGCGGGTGCGCGAGAGACCCATGGTATGTGGACGGCGGATGCTCAAGACATATGACATACCAAAGGAGTCTCTTGCAAGAATTATATCACCGAAGAAGGACCCGGAATTGAGTTCGGAGATAATGCAAAAGGCTATACTAGAGGATATGGAACACTCGGCATTGGGGCGCCAAAGTTCCAAGAGTATCATATGTTGAAGGACTTCAGCATAACCTTCTCTCTATTAGTCAATTTTGTGATAACTCAAATAGAGTGGTATTTGACGCTGGTTTCTGTGATGTTTTTGATAAATCTACAGGGAAAACAGTGTTATCAGCTTCGCGCAGAAAGAACATATATGTTGCTGACTGGAACTCAGCTGAACCTGAAGCTTGTTTGTTGGCGAAGAATGATAATCGAACGGGGTGGCTACGGCATAGAAGACTCAGCCATCTCAACTTCAAGACACTCAACAAACTAGCAAGAGACACTCTAGCAAGGGGAATGCCGAATGAAATATTCAGCAAAGACACTCAGTGTGAAGCATGTCTGAAGGGAAAGCATACAAAGAATCAAAATCCAATAGTTCCATCTCCTTCCACTGATGGAATCCTTCGCTGCTACATATGGATTTGTTCGGTCCAGTCTCCCCAATGACGATCAGAGGCAGGAAATATGCATTAGTGGTCATAGATGACTACTCGCGCTACACATGGGTCATATTTATTGCCAACAAGTCTGATGTCAAAACAGAGTTACCAAAGCTTCTGAAAAAGCTCAGTGTCGATAAGAACACCAAGATTGTCAAAATCCGTTCTGACAGAGGAACTGAGTTCCTTAATTATATAGTGGAGCAGTTCTGCCAAGCAGAAGGCATAGAGCATGAGACTTCAGCTGCACTCACACCTCAGCAGAATGGAGTTGCTGAACGAAAGAACAGAACTCTAAAAGAGGCAGCTAGGACTCTACTCGCAGACTCAGGACTCCCAGCCAAATTCTGGGCAGAAGCTACTGACACTGCATATTACACTCAGAACCGATCTTTACTGATGAAGCAGCATGGAAGAACACCATATGAACTATGGAACAGCAGGAAGCCTTCTCTATCTTATTTCCATATCTTTGGTTGTTCATGCTTTATCCACAATAATGGGAAAGATCAGCTGAAGACTTTTGATAGCAAGTCAGATCAGGGAGTATTCTTAGGATACTCTCATGTCAGCAAAGCTTTCAGAGTATTCAACTATCGCACTCTTTGCGTGGAGGAAAGCCCTCATGTTGTTTTTAATGAGTTTGCTACTGAAGACAGGAGCAATAACTCAAATTCCGAATACGAGGACATCGGTAGACGGCTACGGGATCTAAGCTTAAAGGACAAACCCGAAAAGATCCGGCTATGTTGGGATGATGATTCGAGAAGAAAGCGAAGACAAATCTACCGAATCTCAACCAGCGAGCAAGTAGGCGAGCGATTGATTCTCCCGAGCAGAATCAATCCCGGGTAACTTCAGGTCGATGAAGAAACCCAAGAGGTAAGCGAGACCACTACGAGAATAACAACTCGGGGGGGAACATCTAGTAATGTTCTCGAGTTGAATGCCCCCGAACACGGTGACTCGAGTAGATTATACTCTTATCATCGAAATTCTTCAATCTCGAGAATAGTACAACTCGAAATGCCTAACTCACCTACTATCTCGTGTTGAGCAGATTTCGGATGAAGAGCTGAAACTTCGTAGATCGTGGCTCGATGCTCACACTGCCTGATCTAATCATTGGAGATCCCTCGGCTAATGTCAAGACAAGATCCAGTTCTCGTCAAGGAGAAAGCGCATTCTTTTCACGCTTCTTGTCAATGCGAAGAGCCTCGGACCATTGAGGATGCATTAAAGGATCTTGGCCCGGATCATAGCTATGCGGGAGGAGCTGAATCGGTTTACGAGAAATGAAGTGTGGGAGCTTGTAGGCGGGACCCCGTCATCAACATGTCATTGGAACCAAATGGGTCTTCAAAAACAAGCGAGATGAAAACAACGTTATAGTAAGGAACAAAGCAAGGCTCGTGGCTAAAGGCTACTTGTCAAGGCTGAAGGAATAGATTTCGATGAAAGTTTCGCTCCGGTTGCAAGATTGGAGGCAATTAGACTATTCCTAGCCTACGCAACACATCAAAGATTCGAGACTTTATCAAATGGATGTGAAGTCTGCGTTCTCGAATGGCGTTACGAAAGAAGAAGTCTATGTGGAACAACCGCCCGGCTTTTAGCGGGGGACATCAAGTATATAGACTCGAGAAAGGCTGCGTATGGGTTAAAACAAGCACCCGGGGCTTGGTACGATACCACTGTCCGAGTTTCTTCTTCGAAAGGTTTTCGAGAAAGGCACGATGAGGCCGCACTCTATTCGGCATTCGACTTGGAAGAAGACTTATTACTTGTGCGGATCTACGTGGATGACATCATATTCGGATCAAAGAATGTCATCATGTGTCAACAATTTGAAAAGATGATGAAGGATAAGTTCGAGATGTCAATGATGGGAGAAATGAACTACTTCCTTGGTTTTCAAGTCAAGCAATCCGAAAAGGGAACGTTCATCAACCAAGGCAAATACACTCGAGACCTCATCAAAAGATTCGGTGCACATCCGGCAAATCTATCAAGATCCCGATGAATACGAATATGAAGATAGATCTTGATAAAGAGGGAGTATCGATGAGACCAAACCGAATATCATGCTATAATTGGTTCATTATTATATTTAACGGCTAGTCATCCCGACATAACTTATGCTTTGTAGGTGTATGCGTGCTCGATTTCGGGCGAATCCCAAGCGAGCCATATGGACTCGGCAAAGAAGATTCTCCGCTATCTCCGAGGAACACCGGACATGGGTTTATGGTATCCGGTGATGATAATATTGAACTAACGGCTATTCCGATGCGGACTATGCGGGATGTAGAATTGACCAAAAATCAACTTCGGGGAACATGTCGGTTCCTTGGCGGCAAGCGATCTCATGGTTTTCAAAGAAACGGCACTCGCAGGTAGCTACGTCGACTGCGGGGCCGAATACATGGCTGCCTGGAAGTTGTTGCGCCCAATCCTTTGGCTGAGACAGCAGCTGGGAGACTATGACGTCATTCAGAATGAAGTGCCGATCTTCTGCGATAGTACCAGTGCAATCACTCAGAATCCTGTACTACACACGAGATGCAAGCACGTGGACATCAGACATCACTTCATTCGTGACCATGTCGAAAAGAAGGATATCAGGATGGAAAAGATCCATACTTGACAAGCAACGGGCCGACATGCCGACCAAGCCTCTAGGCGAATCCGTATTCGGAGAGAACTTTCGGTAGAGCTAGGTCTGCTGGACCCTACTGACCCTAGTCAGTAAAAGGTTCCATGAGAGGACCATTTCAGTAAGGGGGAATGTTCACTCTCAGTACTGAATGTATTCAGTACGTAGAGATTCAGAAACCATCTACACGAGGTATCAGCTGACTACTATATTCAGCTGACAGGTTTGCGTATCTCTACTTAGTAGTAATTTATATTACAGAACCTTGCATTTATGACAAAGATTCAGCATGATATTAATATCTCTTGGTTTGTCTTTATTATTAACGGATTTCATTTAATGCACGACATTCCATACATAAGCTTGCTGAACTCTGCGCGCATTTAATGCATGTCTTTTCACAGTTACTACTTATGCTATTTTACAACTGGCTTTGAATTAGGCGGCATATGTGATCATTACCTATAATATATCTTCTAATCTTGACCGTCCATTCTATAAAGCAGTTTAATCACAACCTTTGATCAAATAACTGTTCATCTTCACGTTTGATATATATATTTGATCATATCTTCTCAAACCGCCATTAGCATACTTCAAATCTTTCAAATCCGAAAAATCCGAGATTTGCAAAAGCACTGTTCTAACTAAGAATCGATACTGATAAATCTCTTGTAACAGGTACTATGGCGGGTATTTATGTAGTTGCTCCTGACAACATGGAGGAGATCCTCAGCAAAGGCCATGTCTGGTGCGAACCAGTCATGGAATTCGATGCTTGCGAGCTCGAATACATGGATGAAGTCTTTACATACCTCAGAGGATCTGGTTTGGAAGAATTTCTATCGAGGAAGCCCACTTACTTCCTTCCTCGACAAGTGGCAGAGATATATCTGAACTCTGATTCCGTCGGAGGAGCTATTGTGGCGAGATTCGCTGTTCACGCTATTGGCGATGCGTCGAAGATTCTGAAGCGGATATCGATCAAGCAAGCACTGAAGAAGAGCTTCAATCTTCCATCTGAAGGCATCAGTACTTTAGGCTATAACGACGACTCAGTAGACGAATACCTGACGGTATTCTGTGGCAAGCCTACAACCTTCAGAGCAGCCTTCCCGAAGAACGCAATGCTACCACAGTTCAGAGCATTGGCCTACATCGTCACGCGATTCTTGCGACGAGCCAAGTCGGCCTCCTTCGATCAGGTCTCTCGACCTAAGATCCACTTGATGACGGCAATTTATGATTGTGCCAAGGTCAACTGGACCGAGTTCTTCATCCGGGAATTTATGGCTCAAGCAGCCAAGTTTGACAAGCCCACGTGTATGCTGAGCGCAAAAGGCAAATTACTTTATGGGCTAAAGCTGTCAGTTATGATTGAAGACTTCTGTGGCTCTGAGCAGATCACCTATGACGACAAGGAGTACTTCAACATAAAGAAAGTTCGGTTTCACAACAGGACTGCGGCCCTTCAGCAAATCGGGTCAGGCCCCTCAGCCGTGACTCAGCAGACTGAGTCTCAGTAGGCTACTCCAACGAAAAGGAGAACGCCTCCAGCAAAAACCCCCAAAGGCACCGGCTAAGAAACGAGGAAAGCCGGCGATGTGCTCGCTGAACACGAAGCCCCTGGCCTGAATAGGCCACTCAAGCAAACTACTCGGCCCGGAGGGCGATAGATGAATCTGAGTCTTCTGAGAAGACTCAATCAGTGGAGAAGGGAGTCTCCACTGAAGAACCAATAGAGATGGAACAAGGGGAGGCTACGAAGCTCACGGTGAAGAAATTCAACGCCTTGACGGCCCCCTCGCAGTTCCTCCACTCAAAGGCGGTGCGCCACTCGCGAGACTCGGAACCTCTCCAATTGACTTGGAATCCGAGACGGCGTCGAAGAAGAAACAATCGGGATGGAAGCGTCGGTGATTCTATCCAGAGCATCCCGAGAAATTCTTCAACTAATTCCGAGCTTGTTGACTACTCGGACACATTGCAAATTGCCAAATCGGCAAGGCTCCACATGTTGCTTTGCGACATCGGGAGGTGGCCTCGTCTACAACGCTTAGTTCTTCACTACTCCTGTCGGCGACTTCATGAAGAAGAAGCTGAGACGAGAGAACAGATAGGCTATTCCGAGCACGAAGACCTCGGTTCAATGGACAATCGAGGGCTGCGATGCTGGCTATGATACATGATCGACGGCTTGCCTCCCGGCCCAAGACACCTCAATGGGTCGGACCATGATGACCCACCCTGATGTCGAGCCCCGGAAAGCCGATGAGGGAAATCCCCGAACAAAGATACACTCACTTCTCGCGAAGCTCCGCGTCCGCCCGGTATCCTTGGACTGCGAAGTCGACGGCCGGTACCTCGGCATCCACGAGCCCGCTCGGCTCTTGTTGAAGTCCGCATTCGAGGTAGCGCCCGGCCCCGCATCGTCGACGTTCCAAGTATGTGGCGAAGGCTATTAAAAGCCAAGGCACTCGAAGCCGTGCCCTCGCCAAGGCGGTCCACAACGTGTGGAAGAAGACTGCCTTGAAGCCACCGCTTACCGAGCTTCGGGGCCGAAGTCTTCTATATCTCAATCGGTCGCCCCCGATGTCTCTGCGCTTATTTCAAAAGCAGCGGCTCGATAGCAAGACAAATTTGAATCTCATCTCGGGATCTTTCGGGAGAGCCAAGCCAAACTACTTGAGGAATTTCGAGGCTTCCAAATTGGCTCATCCTGAAGCTATTCTTGAACAATCCCGGGCCACGAGGCATAAGACTTGATAATATTCAAGCTGGTCACGGAGGATAAGATCTCACGAGAAGGCTTGAATGATTTTAAGGCTGCAGCTGAACTCTCCTACAAGCAATACGATGAAGCTCTGACTTCTGAGAGGAACGAGCTGCATGAGGCACTGACAGACTTTAAGGATCAAATTCAGTCGCTGTCAACCTCCTTCAACAGCCTTCAGAAAAAGGTACTTATCCCTACCCATTTGCTATTGATGATGCCAAAAAGGGGGAAAGTAAAAGAGGGAAGGAAAAGAGTACCGAGCCAAGGCAAAAGGCAAGAAACAGCAGTACTGAGAAGCCTACTCCTACAAAAACCACAAAATCTACAAAATCTTCTAAGGGGGAAGCTACACTGAAGTCATCTCAGACTCAGACTCAGACGGGTGAGGCCCAGGGTGTCCCAACTGCGAGCACAGCTGAGACCGGCCCAAGTGGCTCAGGATCCCAGGCTACTCATGCAACCCGGACTGCATGCGATATCATCAAGGAGGTTGAAGAGTATGCTTTGAACGAGAAGAGGACTCGAGATGATGAAGAAGAGGTTCCTCTACCTCCACTGTTCAGGGAAAAGGTAAGAAAGTAATGGATCTCCCGACCCCTCCAACAAAGAAGAAAATCCAAGAGATATATTTCTGCTGAGGAGGAGGCTCAGATAGCGGCTGATGAGAAGCTCGCTAGGGAGATTGCCGATGCTGAAGCTGCCAACAAGCCAAAGTCTAAGCCTGCTAAAGGAAAGACAAAGGCACCCGGCACGCGGTGGAAAGAAGAAAGTGCTCGCTAGGTTGCCTCCCGAAAACTTCGGGAATCGAGGATGATGAAGATAGGGAGAGGCAACAACAATAGCAAAAAGGCACTCGGCGGCAAGGTACGTCCAAAAACAAATCCGGTACCTCTGCCGACTCACGAACAAGCTCCTCGAAGCCTCAAGAGCAAGATGCGAGAAATTGAAGCAATATTCGCTCGAGATGGAGAGATATCTCTACCGAGGAGAGGAAGCTAGACAGTTAGAGGCTGCCGGGCGAGAGGATACATTTGGCGGACCTCGAGGCACTCGAGTGTCACTCGAGCAAGAGGCCGGCGAGAGTTCCTTCGAAAGCGACATTCCTTACCAATACGGACGGAGTTCGGGAAGCCAACGATCTAAAAACACATAGATGGCCGAGATCAGACGAATGGATGCCTATTCAGTTCAACCAGAGATGGGAATTGGCCAAGATTGAGTTTATCAAGAGAAATTATTTCTGGAGATTCTGGCCTGAAATGTCTAAGGCTGATGCCTACGTCGAGTGGATGGCTGTTACTGAACCTGATCTTTACCCTTGTTTGCACAGAGCCGTAACTGAAGGGGTAGTAGTCAGCGTTCCTAAAGCAAGAATCATTCCTCCACCCAGAAGACAAGATGACTCAGTCCATCTCGGAGTGATTGAACAAGAAGTGAAGAATGTTGCGATGAACAGAGGTCTAGAACAAGATGATCCAGCAGACTTCGCTGAATACTTGAAGGCCGAGGAAGAACACGTTCGGGAATGTATGGAGTCCCATGCCCTGAAGAACAAGTTTTCAAAAAGAGACAAACTCCGAGCCCCACACTTATCCGCACACTTAAGTCTCCGACTGAGTTTTGAAGTACTGACAAAAGTCAGTAGGAGAGCTCAGTAGCTAACTCTCTCTGTCTCGTGATCGAAGGTTTATTTGGCACTGTTCATCAGTTGCAACCAACAGCTTCAGCTGACCTTCACTGAGAAAAAGAAATGGTACTCAGGTGTATTCACCCCCCCTCTACACCTGATATTTGTCTCCGGACCAACAGGATATAATTGAAGTTTTGGAAAAAGTCAATTCGTTAGACAAATTTAGGTTGAGTTGCTTTGGCGGTTTTCTGCGATTTAGCAAAGGAATTAATGCTCGTAAAGCATTAGTTTCCCTACACACTAATGAGGTGTTGGTTCCTACTACTTCAGAGCATGAGCTCTGGTTCCGTATTGGTTCAGAAAATATTCTCTTCTCAGCGAAGGAGTATGCATTGATTATGGGGCTACATTTTGGCGTATCGGAGTTCGAACCCAATGATCTTAATCATCAGATTCCGGATGATAGTTTTGTGCACCGTCAGTATGGGAGCTCTTGTCCAACGCTGAAGAAGGATGATACTTGATCCCTCGACAGCATACTCAACTCCATTATGCATATGATAGGTGCCGACTACAATCTCCAGTGCATGCTTGCTCTCAAATAAAGCCCCTTTAGAAATATCATTGTTTGTCTCAGTCAACGACTCTCTTCGTTCTATTGGACCAATAATATCGAGATTAGAAAGTGGAACATTCCAGTTTGGATTCTAGCCATCATGTGGATGTGCAACAGTATTTGAAGGACCTGGTTCACTGAGGTGATGGTAGCGTAAAGCAGTCCGGTTCAAGATAGTTTGGCTATGGGCTGGATCCCGAACCCATGCGTTAAATTCGTTCAACATTGACTGTTTGGTGATGATTCCATCCTCAGCACTGTTACTCTTAGTGGGAAATGATTCGGTCTTAGACACTGATCTTAAGCTCAGTAGCCTTGTGCTCTGTACTTGTCTGAAGATTTGAAGATCCCAAAACCCTATCGATTGGTGAACCATTCCGTTGTATATGTTGTTTGTCTACGAGGTTTCGGACTCGGCGGACACTCTGCTCCGGTCAAGGCGCTCGGTAGCTTATTTGCCTCGGCACCGGTGTAGAAGACTCGGTGATCTTGGACTCGGCGGGAACAATATGCGAGAGAGTCGGTTGAGCCGAACTCGGCGGGAGTAGTTCATCTGGACTCGGAGCCGATCTTCGATAGACTTATCTCATTGTCTATCTACCGAATACAAGGTCGGACTCGGCATCGGCGGACAATCTTACGAACTATCGAGATCTTTTTGAAATGCAATCAAGCATAGTTATATACGAGGAAGAAAGAAGTCGGCTTCAATTAGCCTCGAAGTACGTTACCGTCTCAACCACCTTATTCACCTCGACAAATGACAAGCATACACGTGTCATCCTACCTACTAAAGCCGCAAGTCAACACTTTCCGAAAAAGGAGGAAAAGCGCACTGTTACCTACGTCCAAAAGAGCCGTTTGCTACCAAAAGAGAGAGAGAGAAGAAGATCGTCTCCAACGGATGTATTTCAATCTCTGCTCTATAAATAGAGGGATTATTCAAGAAGAATACACCGAATGCACGAACCACGAGCCAAAAATCCGAGAAGCGATCAACGAGCAAAGAACCCAAAGAACAAAGTCTTAGCAAGAACTTGAAGAACAATCTTCCGGCGAAAGACTACATTCTAAGCTCATAGGGAATCAAGTTGAACCGACATATAAAGCCTCTAGCATCCAAATCGACGTTACACGAACTCAAAGCTTACCTTCGTTGTTCGTCGATCTAGAAGCTACTCTCTCATATTCCCTATCCCTCTAACCCTAAGCTCAACTGTTCTTATCTATAGCTTAGACGAAGGAGTTCATCTTTGAACACGATCCTTATTGTATAAGGACTCCTTCACTGTTGGAGAAAGTTTGTCAAACACTTCTAAGTTTGATCGTTGTAAGCGAGACTTGGATCGATATAAAAACCAAGACGCGGCTTTGCCCGGTCGCAAGGCGGCCGAGACTAACTTCGGGATAAATAATAGCCTCCCGATCTTTCGAGGCAGTGGACGTAGGATTTGAGCGATATCCGAACCACTTTAAAAATCTCTGCGTGTCGTTTACTTACTTGTTTACATTGATTTTACTATTCATACCGAACATCATTTCTTAAAATCAATCAAGCTTGTCTCGGCATACTTGGCCCGAATATCTCGCTGAATTGAGACTTTCATAAAACATTTTCACCACTCAGCGATTTGGGCCTACACACATTTCCGCACGCCGAACTCTTACGTAGATACTTGAATTTCGACTCGATCGGCTAAGCGAGTCTCAGTAGAGTCAGACTCTTTGCCGCACACGATTCAGAACAGCTGTTTGGTCTGCTGAACTGTTTCAGTCAGACACCATCCTGGATAGGACTGTTCGTGTTCGAAGTTGAGAAATCGAATCAGGTGTATTCACCCCCCCCCCTCTACACCTGATCGTAGACTCGGGACCAACATTGACTTTAAGAGTTCACGATTGAAATTCTCATCCTCCTCATCATCCAAAGAAGTTGCCTCATCCTCGTCTTCAAACAAATTAGTATTATCGAAATTGATCCTGCTCGGACCGGCTTCAATATTTTTCCGAATAGTATACACAATTGGATCACTTCTAACCTCGAAAAGCAATAGAATCAAATCCTGATCACAATTTAAAGGGACCTTAATTTTACTGCCGCCGGAAGTGTTTGTCCGATAAAATAAGTCGTAGTACGTAGTGGAAGGATCGGTCTACAAGTTTTGGTGAATATCATGTACCAACTGATGTATATTGAAATTAGGTGACGTAAAGAATAATAATTCATCTCCACCTTCATACTCAGATTTGTTCCAATAACCACCGTACCGAAGAATAATACGTTGCCACCTAATCTGTTATAAGATGAAATATAAATTAATAATAATTAAAATAACAAAATTAACAATAAATTACGAGATCAATTTAAACTAGTTACACGGTTCTGAACTAAAAATAATAATTGGTTCTGAATTAACAATAAGTAGCGAGGGCGATATGGTTTATAATCGCCATCGCCTAGTTACAAGGTTCTGAACTAACAACATCGCCTAGCTTCACCAGGCGATAAAACTCAATCGCCTGGTCATGAACAACATAACATTCCACATAAGTCACATAAGTATATGTAGACAAGTACATTCAAATGATATTTAAAGTGAAGATAAATTAGATAAACACATTAGCCCTACTAAATCGCATAAAATATGAAATTAAGAGTGAACCACGACCAATTTTTAACTAAACCGCATAAAATATTAAATTTTGTAGAAATGTGAATATGATAACTTACCAGATCCATCTTCTGTATGATGCAACTAACATGACTAATCTAGTGAGTTCTTAAATTTTTGGCAGAAATTTTGTAGTATATTTGTTTTCAAGAAAATGAGATTCATTTCATTTTTTCCTATATGAGAAGCACGAAAGCGACTAGTGAAGTAGTTGTTACATAATTAATGAAAGTTAATAAGTTTTTACTTTTTGTCAGAAAAAATTAACAGTATTTTTAAGATGGGTAGTTGTAAGTGGCGATTGAGAGAGGCGATCTGAGAGGAGCAAGCAAAAAATTTACACGGAGAGAGGTTTTTTTTTTTCATTTCTTTGATATTTTTAATAATTTTTATCCTTGTTCTGTATTGAGCATAATAAAAATTAGAACTTAGAAACAAAGACTTTCTAATTTAAATAAATAAAATATATATTAAGTTACATAGAAATACATAAAAGTATATTTTTATGCATTTTATGGGATAGGCGATAGCCATGGTAATTTAATAATACGATCTAGGCGAAAGGCGGCGATGGCAATGGCGATTAAATAAATCAGCTATTATATAAATGACTATTAAATAATGCGAGCTAGGCGATGCGCAATGGCGATGAAAATGGCGATTAAATAATTGTGGGCTAGACGATGTGCAATGGCGATAACAATGACGATTAAATAATTGTGGACCCTACTCACTAAAGTTGTCAGAAGTGGCTAGATAACTAGTTTTTTCTACGGCTGGCTAAAATTCATATGTATTTAATCAAAATGGTTCTTTTTGCATATTAACCTTTTTATTTTATTCCTTCCAAAATCAATATTAATTTAAAATTACTAGTACATTAATATTTTATTAGATTTCAAAACTGATAAATAAATAATTTAAATAAAGAATTAATAAAAAACTAGATAATCAATTAATGAACTAAAGATTAAAAATATATACATTTGAATAGTAAATTAATGAATGCAAAACTTTATTTATTAACTTTTTAATTAATAAATTAATAAAATTGATTATTTTAATATTTGTAAAATGATAAATCAATTAAATTCAAATATTATTTATTAATTAATTTGAATTATTATTATTTAAAAATAATAAATACACCTTAAAGGAGTAGAAATTAATATAAATAAAATAAGTTAAATTTCTAAGATTACAATGTAATAAGTTCAGATCTGAAAACCTTCAATATAAAAATAAAAATATAATTTCTTAACTAAATTATTAAATGTAGTTGATTTTATTCCTTTAGTAAATCAAACAAATTAAGAGAATTAAATTCATCCATTACTAATTGCACATTAAGTGAATCAAACAATCTAAGTAGTAATATTTTGAGAATTCGTTTTTACAGTAATACTTTAGAGCTATTTTTTTGAGTAATGTTATAGAACTTTTCTCTAAGAAGAAGTTTAATGCGTTCAAATGGAATTTGTGGATTTTTTTTTAAATGTTGAGCTTCTGCTTTTGATTTCTTCATATTATAATTACTCCATTAAATAGTGAGGATTTTTTCTTAATATAAGATAATAACTTTCCCTTGAGGTATAAATAACCAAGTATCATATAATCACACTCTTTAACTAGTAAAAATCAAACATACTCCTCAGAAATGACTCATACGTATTACCACTCACCACAATATCATACACCACTATTTACCATTGTATACCTGAATTCTCTACAAAGCACCCCCTAAGCTAAACTTTAAGATTAATATAAAGGGTAAGAAAAAAAGTTCAATTTTAATATGATAAAGGACTTTGAATAAATTTTTATTACCTATTAATTCGTGATAAATATAGTGTATTCTGTATAGTTTGAGGTAGTGCAAATGAAATGAATGTATAACACCCTTATCAACTCATATAAATAAATGTATTTAAAATCTGATACAAAGTTTTCCCATTATACAACCTTATCCGGACCCTTAGAAATTAGAATTTCCCAATTGAAGGTACAAGTGTTCGACGCTCGAAGCATTCTTGCATGGACCCCATCACACTTAATTACTCCCTCCGTCCCATTGAGCTGTGCTCATTTCTTTTTTGCACGTAGATTTTGGAGAGTTGTTAGATGTGAGTGGAGTGGTGGGTCCCATAAAAAGAGAGTGAATAATTGTGTGTAAAAATTTGTTTTTTTTTAAACAGGAACAGATGAGTGAGACAAACTAAAAAGGAAAACGAGCACAGCTCGTTGGGACAGAGGGAGTACTACTTTATTTATTTGTCTATAAATAAGTTGTCTGGTACCACTTAACATATTCATTACAACCTCGTGAAAATGAGGAAAGCCTCATTTCTCTTCCTTCTTCTCTGCCGTTTATCCTCACTGCATTGCTTTGCCACTCACGAGGAGAATGATGCCTCGCCGGAGACCGTCGTCAATTTCGACATGGGAGGACTGAGCAGACGAAGCTTCCCAAAGGGTTTCGTGTTTGGGACGGCGGCCTCCGCCTATCAAGTGGAGGGCGCCGCCCACAAGGACGGCCGAGGGCCCAGCATCTGGGATACCTTCGTCAAAATACCTGGTACTTCATTTGAAGGAAATATTCCTTTTTTCAGTATTTTCTTCTTATCCTACAAATTTTAATGTTAGATGAACATTTAGACTCCGAGTATGAGTATTTTGTCACCAAAAATGATTATGATATTCGATCGAATAGGAATGGAACCAAACAATGCATCTGGGGAAGTGTCGGTGGACCAATATCACAAATACAAAGTGAGTTTGTTTTTTAGTTTCTGCAAACGTTACAAGTCAAAAATACAATTTTCTTATACAAGATCGTTTGTTTTAAAATGATATCATATCGAAGTACTAATTCTTTTTGTCTTGATAGAGTTTATAGTAACTTAAAAATGTATAATTTTTTTTCTAATTTATTCGGAAAACATGAGAAGAGGAGCCTAATTTAATGACTGAAAGACATATCTACTCTATCTATTTCAAAATGGAAATTTAAATATGGTGAGAGGTGGTGACAAACCCCTTATCATTCATTTACTCCATTGGAATATCTTTGATGGAAATTTTAATAATTCTTCATGTGATGAGAAAATAAGCAGTCAGATTTCTAAAATCTTTAATTTGATCTATTTTTTTCTTTACTTTTCAACGTTGATTTTCAAAGCATGTGGACCATGAAAGAAAATAATAGAAAGGGACCACCTATCATCGATTCATATCATTTTTATTGATGAAGATTGTCTCTTTCTGTAAATCGATAAGAAATTTGCGTTTCTTTTTGTTTTTAAACAACTATATTATTTGTTTAATATTTTTTTATTTTTCTCATTTTTTATATGTTTGTCTATGTTTTCACTGCTCATAAAGCGTGTTGCCTATTCTTACACTTAACCCCATACTAATTCCCTCATCTTGCGGGTGTATTTAAAAGGATCTTTGGATATGGTACGTCATATTTAGACAATATTCTCAACGTGTATAAAAGACACATAAAGATTATCAGAATATATTTTATAGCTATATATATCGTGAAAAAATTATTCTACTTCCATATTGTATTCCCTCAGTTACGTTTCATTAGTTCTATTTTTCCTTATTTAGTTATCCCACTCTATTAGTTTAATTTTCATTTTTTTATTTATTTAAATAATCCTCTAACATATTTAATTTTCTTTTTTTCTTTCAGGAAAAGCTATTATATAAATAAATTGAAATTAGTGTCTGTAAGGGAAACTAGCGACTTGAAGTTTGTAAAAAATAGTTTCTAGCCACCGAACACATTTTATGGCACTTTATGTGATGAAAAAGTAAAATCAAATTTAGAGTTTATGATTTAAAATTAGTTTTTTGGATTTAGTAAGCCAAAATACTAGAAAACATATAGTCTTTGAATTATGTACGAAGTGCAGGAGGACCTTAATCTGATGGCCAAAATGAACTTCGATGCCTACAGATTTTCAATTTCATGGAGCAGAATATTTCCAAGTAATTAATACTGCACATCACTTTATTCAACCCCATCCAAACATTTTTAATGTCGAAACTTTCTTTGATAAACCTATTAAAAAATTTGCAGATGGAACTGGAAAAGTGAACAAGAAGGGAGTTGCTTACTATAACAAGTTGATCAACTACATGCTCAAGAAAGGTACCTTAGGAGATGAGCTCAACATATAATTAAAAAAAAAACGCGCTTAATTAACATGTAATTGTGCAGGCATCGCGCCATATCCCAATCTGAATCACTACGACCTTCCTCAAGCGCTTGAGGATCGCTACAAAGGGTGGCTAGGCCGCCAAGTCGTGTACGTGTTTATACAAAGCCAGCATCTTAATTTTTCATGATGGATGTGAGTTGTGGATGCATGCAGGAAGGATTTTGCTGACTATGCGGAGTTCTGCTTCAAGACGTTCGGTGACAGAGTGAAGAACTGGCAGACGTTCAACGAGCCTCGAGTGGTGGCTTCTTTGGGATACGACAACGGATTTTTCGCGCCAGGAAGATGCTCCAAGGCATTTGGCAATTGCAGTGAGGGCAACTCTGCCACCGAGCCTTACATTGTTGCTCACAATCTCATTCTCAGTCATGCAGCTGCTGTTCAGAGGTATCGACACAAGTACCAGGTAAACACCAGCTACTATTCTTCTCTTCGTCAATTTCACTTATTAATATATAATATCTTAATCATACAATATAAATATATATATGTTCAGGATAAACAGAAGGGCAGGATTGGGATTCTGCTGGATTTCGTGTGGTACGAGCCTCTTACGAGATCCAAAGCAGACAACTATGCAGCTCAGAGGGCTCGAGACTTTCACATTGGATGGTATATATAGATATATATCCACATTCTGTAAACTAAGATTAACATTCTCGGAACATGTTGTATATATGATAGGTTTCTGCATCCGTTGGTGTACGGAGAGTATCCAAAAACGATGATGAATATAGTTGGAGAGAGGCTGCCAAAGTTCAGTAAAGAGGAGGTGAAGATGGTGAAGGGATCCTTTGATTTCGTAGGCATAAATCAGTACACCGCGTACTACATGTATGATCCCCACCAGACAAACCCAAAGGACTTGGGCTACCAACAAGATTGGAATGTTGGCTTTGCTTGTATGAACCTTTCCTTCTTTTTTCATGTATATATATATGATCCTTCATTCATTACTGTGTCTAGCTAACCACATCCTTAAATTCCTCCAGATGAGCGTCATGGTGTGCCAATTGGCCCAAGGGTAAGTCATATAGCCTTCATACATGATCAATTCCACACATATTTATATATATAGCACATCATAAGATGATGATATATATATTGTTTGGATTTAGGCACACTCCTACTGGCTTTACATTGTGCCTTGGGGTCTATACAAAGCTGTGAACTACATCAAAGAGCGTTATGGAAATCCGACCATGATTTTGGCTGAGAATGGTAACATCATAATTTGATTTTGGTCCGTAAGTAGTTATAATATTTAAATTGATTCAAGAAAGTAATCGAGTTATTTGAGTGCAGGAATGGATCATGCAGGCAATCTAACACTGCCAAAGGTGTTGCATGACGATATAAGAGTCAAATACTACAAGAGCTACTTAGGGCAACTAAAGAAGGCTATGAATGAGGGAGCCAACGTGATCGGCTACTTCCAATGGACGTTAGTCGATAACTTTGAATGGCGATTAGGTTATACATCAAGGTTTGGCATTGTCTACGTCGATTTCAAGACGCTCAAGAGGTATCCCAAGATGTCGGCTTACTGGTTCAAGAAGCTTCAGCAGAGAGAGGAGCATTGATGCATGGACATTCAGATTCTACTACTGTTTCTCATGTTTTACTTCACTACTCTGCATCTTGGGAATGGTTTTTGTTTGGAATAACAAAGCAATGTAATTCCTCACATTCAAATAATGCTTCCATAATGAAATTTCCTTAAAATTATTATCCTCATTAATAGAAAATTTTGAAAATAAATATATACCTCAAGCTGGGTGAGGTTAACGTAGGTACTAAGAATTGAGAACTTTATGCATACTTCCAGATGTTTTATGATTATTCCTTATATTTTCCATGGATAAAACCTTATGTATATGTGTATGGGAAATCTTCAATCCAAATTCACATGATCTATTTCTGTGGCACGTATATATATGAAAATAGCATACCCCAAACTACTGCATTATTTGTGATATGCCCCAAATAGTAAGTTTGGTAGCTTATGCAGCAATTTAGTTTCAATGTTAAAACTAAGATGGTGAGTTTCACACGATAGCCTTTTCATCTTGCTCCTGTGCACCAGACTTTCATTGCTGAGTTTGAGAGTAGAATAAGCCCAATTAGACTTTAATGGCGATACTGACTTTTTCGCCAGAACACTTATTCCCACTAGAGCATCTACAGTCCTATACAATTTAAGCACACATTCATTAGTTTCTCTCTTATCTATGTCAGCTTTTTTTAAATACACAAAACATTCATTCATTCATCCATCTCAAAAAATTCTACATGTATAAAAATAATATTATTTCTCAACTAATAAATTAACAATTAAATATTTATAGAAATTTGCATACTTATTATTTTGGATAAATTTATTAAATAATAAATATTAAGAAAATAAAATATCTACAACTTAGGAAACTTGCAATAACATTGAAAATTAAATAATACAACATTTAAAATAAAAATAAGATCTTTTACTTGAAAATGTTAATCAATCAATTGTTGTTGTAGTGAGTTCATATATGCTCAACCAAGTCATGTCGAAGTTGGTGATACACATCACTGTTACGTAACTTGGAAGTGCTTCGATTATATTTCGAAATTCTAGATTTGGACCTTGAACGAATTGTACATGTTCATCATCTTCATCATTGGGAAATGTAGCAAACATACCACCCTCATCCTCAACAATTATGTTGTGTAAAATTACACAAGTTAACATGATGAGTTTTATTCTTTTCCTGTTCCAAGATCGAGTTGGCCCTCTAACGTTGCCCATCGAGCTTGGAGCACCCCGATCACTCGTTCAACATCTTTCATGACAACCTCTTGCTTTTCTTTAAAAAGCTTCTTATTTTGTATTGTCTAGACAAGGAAAAGACTTCACGAAAGTAGCCCATGTTGGATAAATTCAATTAGTAGCCCTGATTATAATGTCTGAAATTCACCGCAAAATTAATCTCCAACACATTTCCTAAGAGCATATTGTTGAATAACGAATATTCATTTAACAATTTGATATCATTCTATAAACCAGCTACACCAAAAAAAGGCATGTCATATCCATAGATCTCGAAAGCGAAAGCTGTTGGTCCCGAGTCAAATGTTCAGGTGTAGAGGGGGGGGGAGGGTGAATACACCTGAAAACTTTTTCTCAAACTTGAACGCGAATAGTCCGAATACGGAGATTGTCTACTGAATGAATTCAGTAGACCAGGCAAGCTGTTCTGGATCACGTGGACAGAGTGACTGACTATACTGAGGCCCGCTAGCTAACTGATGTCGAATTCGATGCCGTTCGGAAAGAGTTCAGTAGCGTGCGAAATAGTGTAGGCCCGATTCAGTTGAGTTTGAAAACGTTATTAATGAAAACAGTTTCAGTAGATTAGTGTACTCAATTAAGTTTTTTATTGAAAACTCTGTTAAATGATTTTCAGAATGAACAGGAAATCAATGCAACAGTAGAAGACACAACGGCTTTTAAAGTGGTTCGGATATCAACAATCCTACGCCCACTATCCTGAACAGATCAGGAGACTATTTTATTATACTGAGTTAGTCTCAGTTGGTTTGTAAACTGGACAAACACGGCTTGTGATTATACTGAGCAAGTCTCAGTTTACAAAGATCAAACAAAAAATGTTTGAACGATTCTCCAATGATGAAGGAGTTCTTTACAATAAGAACAGTTC
Organism: Lavandula angustifolia; assembly: GCA_028984105.1. Taxonomy (NCBI): domain Eukaryota; kingdom Viridiplantae; phylum Streptophyta; class Magnoliopsida; order Lamiales; family Lamiaceae; genus Lavandula; species Lavandula angustifolia. The sequence goes on along the minus strand of CM054809.1, from coordinate 16,727,612 downwards.
AAGAGATGAACTCCTTCCGTTCTAAGTTATAGATAAGTTCAGTGGAGCTTAGGTTAGAGGGAAAGGGAACAAGACAGGGCTTCTAGAGTGAAGAACAGTGAAGAATAATCTCTCTGAGTTCGTGTTCTCTCACTTGGATGCTAGAGGCTTTTATTCTATGAAGCTTGGTTCCCTAGAGCAGTATGAGTGCCTTTCGCGTTGGGTTGTTTTCTCTTCACTTCTTCGCGGAAAGCTGTGTTCTTGATTGTTCAATGCTCGTATGTTCTATTGCTCTGTGTGTTCTTCAACGATTTGATTTTCCCTATATTTATATAGGTGAGCCATGGATAGATCTGTTGGAGACGAACTGTCCACGTGTCACTCTATTTGTGTAGCTAACGACTATTTTGAAATCGTGCAGAGTCCACTATCTTTTTTAGGAAAGTGGTTGACTTACAGCTTTTTACCAGTACTTTGACAGCTGGTTGCTCGTTATTGGTCGAGGTGTAGAAAGTTGTTGAGACATTCAAACTTCAAGGCGAATCGAGGCCGACTTCTCGATGTGTATGACCTCGGACAACTCTCTCGATTTATCTTTGAAGACCACTGACAGTCAAGGAAATTGTCAGGCGGTTGCTGAGTCTGACCAGGGGTTCAGTCGTATACTCCTGCTGAGTTCAACTCCACTGAAGGTCGACTCTGAATTCAGTAAACTGCTCCTGCTGAGTCCAGTTCTACTGACTCTTTCGATATGCTTGCTCTGCCGAGTTCAAGACTACCGAATCGAACACCTCTCGGATATCTTGCTCCTACCGAGTCCAAGACTACTAAGTCTTCACTCCATGGTGCCGAGGCGGATAGTTTGCCGAGGATCGGCGAAAGAACTTCTTAGCCTGGGACCATGCTGAAGGCAAGTCTACTGAGTCTGAAACTCTCAGAGACCAAGGCGTTACAAATACAAAGGAATAGTTCACCAATCAAATTAGGGTTTTGGGATCAGCCAAATCTTCTAAACATTTGATGAGTCGTTTTTGTACTTAGTAATTTCTGGCTGAAAAATGCTTCAATTGGCCAACTAGTACACTTGCAGTGGAGAAAAATGCAGGTTTTAAGTGTTGGCGTGACATGATGACGAGGATGATATCTGGCAATGTTTGATGACGAAAAGGGCACGAAATTGATGATGTGGACGTGGATTTGTAACGAGGGAAGTATCTTGAAAATATTTTGTGATGGATAAGGAAAGATATTATTTCCTTATCTATCACCATCTTTTCCTTATCAAAGGGGGACTTGACCTAACTTGGGGAGGAAGATAAGAAGGAGTATAAAAGGGATGAAGTAGACGAGAAGGGGGAGTCTTCGACCCTCCATTCCATACATGCCATTACTCCCTTCCAAAATTGAAGAACCTTAATCCACCGCCGATCTATTACCGCTGAACCGTCGACCGCCAAAGACCGCCGACCGCCGTTTCCATTCCGTGAAGATTTCAACCGTTCGTAGTTATTAGTTGAAGAAGAAACACTTTTTAATTTCCGTTGTTTTGATGTTTTTATATTCGAAGTTTGAATTCTCGTTTTTAATTCCGTTCTAGTTAATCGTTTGAGTAGGAACATCAAATTTACGTTTAAACTCTATTTCTAATTTAATTCAAGTTTTAGTTTAATTTCGTAGATATAATTATTCTGTTATTTCGTGTTTATTTGCTTTAAATTTCGTTCATGCTAGATCCAGGGTTATTCATGTTGGTCCGGAGATGATAGTTAGGTGTAGAGGGGGGGGGTGAATACACCTGATCACAGTTTCTTTTCTCAAACACGAAGGACATCTGAGCTGTAGATTGCAATTGATGAACAGTGCCAAATAGTAACCTTCGATCGCGGGTCAGAAGTGTGCCAACTACTGAGCTCTCCTACTGACTTTTGTCAGTACTTTGAAACTCAGTCGCAGATGTTGTGCGGATAAGAGTGTGGGGCCCGGAGATTTGTCTCAGTTTGAAAACCGGTTTTCGCAAGATAAAGTATTTTGGCTAGTGCGCTTTGAAATACGTTTTATGCAAAGTTATGATTTTGTAATCAGTTGGTATGCAATGCAATAAAACAGTAAATAACACAAGCAATTTTTAACGTGGTTCGGATACGCAAGATCCTACGTCCACGGTCCTGTTGAACAGGAGGTCTTGTTGATTTATCTGAGCAAGCCTCGAAGAAGGAATCATGCAATGGGACGGACCCTTCTAAGTTATAGTCCTTAGCGACTTTACAATTCAAACCTTAAGTTTGAAGAGGAGGGGATAATCTCCAACTAGGAAGGAGTTCTTACAATAAGAACAATCACTAAAAGTGAACTCCTTCGAATTTCTAAGCTATAGATTTGGCAATGAGCTTAGCTAGAGAAGTGGGATCAAAAGAACTCTAGAGAGAAGAACTAATGATTTTCTATTGGGCAAGTTCTTCATTTGGATTGATCTTGAATGCGCTAGAGTCGTTTGAAAGCTTGAGCATTTTTCCCTTGATATCCCGTGCGTGAAGCTCGGATTTCTTCTCTATTTAGAGTTGTGACCTAGGCATATGTCCGTTGGAGACGACGATGCCACGTGTCACAAGCTTCCAAAGAAAACGACCATAAATTTGAATTGTTGCAGCAGAGTTGTTGGACACTGTACATGTGAGCAACTTTAGTTGGTCAGAGCAGATATGCTTTGGCGGCTTCTCATTGGTCGAGGTTTGTGGTAGGTGAGATGTGTCAAACATCGGAGTTGACTCTCCCTAATCCTCGTATGGTCTTCTGCTGACTTTCGAAAAGACTTGAACAACTGGGTCGTTTCCTGTAGGATACAGTAGAGTTTAAGCAGTCTCTGTCTTCTTCATCTGAGTCGGCTGACAAGAGATATTCTCTTGACTATAGTCAGCTGATGACTGCGAAGGTACTGAGCTTGCATAGAGTTCTTCTGCTGATATCTGTCAGCTGATGAGATGTCTTCTACTGAGGCAAAGATCAGCTGATGACTTAAGAACGCAAGCAATTACACTGATGACGTGGGGTTCTGGAAAGTAACTTCGACAGAAGATCAATCCAACATTTTACCCCGTACAGGACATAGACAGAAAGATAAACAAAATAAAAACAGTCTAGCCTATACATCATCTAGTCCTATCGACACTACACTACTGATATTAGCTGAGTTTTGGGATCTTCAATTCCATAGTACTACTACGATTTCCCCCAATATTATTTTAACCCATTAGCTGCTGAGTATCTCCTACTGACTCATAACCCAACAATTTCACCCTAATTGATGATGCCAAAACCTCTAGATGATACAACACAATTCCCCCTAAGACTTCAGTAAAACTGAATCTGTTAGCTCATGAGGTCAGCAGTGAGATAGGCAAAATCAGAGAAACGGTTATGTGTGAGTGTGTGTCAGATCACTTCAGTGATCAGTTGTGATAACACAAACAAAAACAAGGGCCGTAAGACAATGAATAATTGTCTGGCTAGAAATAGGAACTGATATATATGAGCAAGTACATTACAAGGTTCCTATCTCTATACAAAAGAAGGAAAGGATCAGAAGACTATTGCTGACGTCTGAACTTCTTGGTTCTGCTCCTAAAATCTGCAGACCTATCAGCTGGAGGGTCCAAACTATAGTATTTATTGATCCTTGCGCGTAGAGTTTGGATTTCCTCAAGATTAGTAGGTAGATCAGAACTAAGGTCATGGTGATAAGCTGCTGCTTTGATCTCGTCTTCTATCTCCTTCGTGCATAATACGCCACGAGTCTTCCTTGGAGGAGGGATGCGTCTGAATGCAGGGGCTCTGAGAGGTAGCTTATCCTTCTCTAGGATCAGCAGAATTTGAGCTCTGAGCCGGGCATTATACTGATGAATAAATTCATCGAATAGTTGATCAGCCGGGATCCCAGAAGGATAGAAACCCCATACATAGTATCCCTTGATGAATTCCTCCTTCAGTTCCTCCCATTGCTCGTTTAGCTCCAAAGGTACCCATTTATCTACATTAGGAGAAGGGGTTTTCTTCAGATAAGTTCCTTTGGGAGCGCCTCTCCTGTAGAACTTGGATGACCTTGGAATTTGTCTCTTCCAATCTACGACTGGTTCACTAGCCATCTTGTCAGTCATCTCTATGATCTTGGCCAGATCTTCCAATCTCTTCTTTTCTCTGAGGGCTGCTGATCTAGTATCTCCTCTCCGGAGATTCAGTCCTTTCAGCGTAGCCTCCCAGGTGGCTCTGTCCTCTGGCTCTTGCTCTGGAGTGAGTGTAGGAATATCAGTACTCTGAGCCAAGGGTAGGACTTCAGTGGCAGAAGCTTTAGCCAGCTCCTCCTGAGCTTTTCTCTCCTCTTCATCCAGGAGCTTCTTGGCTTTGCTTTTGGCGATTCTGCCAATAGGCTTCTTGGGCTTCTTTGCCTTCTTAGCTTCTTCTTCGATCTGTTGCTCATAATCGAGTTCATCTTGAAGTTTTTGAGCAACACGTTGATCGAATGCCTCCTGCTCCGCCTTTGATTTGAACTTAGGCGTCGGGGAAGATGGAGGAGTAGCTTCAGTGGTAATCTCCTTCCCCAGCCTTTGCGGTGGCAGTGGCTCGTCCTCTTGGTCGACGAACTGTATGACCTCCTCGACATGTTGAGCTGAGGATTCAGCAGTTGGCTCAACCACAGTCGTTGGGATTTGGACGATTTGGGAAGGGGGTACTGAGCTGGTTCCAGCTTGAACAGCTGAACCTTCCCCCTTAGTTATTGCTTGGACTTCTAGTCCTCCTTCCGCCTGAGCCTGATCCGCCTCAGCTTTCTCTTCTTCCTCTACTCCTTCCCCCCTTTTTGGCATCATCGGCCCGTGGAGAGGCGAGTGCGGATGGCAATTACCTCCTTCTCCAGATTGTAGCATATATTCTTAATGGAGGTGGCGGTTGTTTCGAAGTCTTTGACAGCGTCGCAGTAGTGCTCCCAGTCTTTCTCCTGGTCAGCACGTATGTGTTTGATTTGTGCTGCGGACTCTTGTCTCAGTTGTAGGAGTGACTCATCATGAGATTCTGTCATCCCCTTCTGAATAGGCTTGAGGGCCTCCGCCTGTTGCTGTTGGAAGGCAGGAGAAGGCCACTTTGTTGCGCTCGTCCATTGTGGCTTGGACTGCCGCAAGACTCTGAGTCAGCTGTTCAGAGAATAATTTCTGCTGAGAGAGTAGGAGCTGCTGACTCTGAGCAGCTAAGTCTGCCTTTTGAGATGCGAGGGCGGTCTCGACTATCTCCTTAATATTGAGAGAAGGGGTAGGAGCTTCTGAGACCTTCTTCACCTCTGATGCAAGTCGATCAACTTTCTCGTTCTGGGCCTTGGTGTACTGAGCCCATTTGAGATGTACGTCCTTGGCAAGGAGACGATTCTTGTCTCCCTGTCGCCTGATGGCTTTGTTGACTGACTTGGAGGTCACGGAACCAATAGGTTTTATCTGATAGCTGCTGGTCCCGAGCCTCTGCTCAGATGTTGCGAGTTGTTGCGCTCGACTCGGCTTCGAGGCAACCGGGGCATCACCTGATGCAGAAGATGGTGGTGATTTACCCTGCTCGTGGGGAGTGTTACCCTCTGTAGATCCTCCCAAATCTGCTTCCTTGGGTGGTGCCTGATCCATGTCATCATCATCATCATTGTCGTCGTTGTCATGATGAGATGGAGGCGAAGGGCTATTGACAGGTTCTGAGGATCTTAAGCTCAGTAGATAGAGCATAGCAGCGCGAAGATCCTGGAATAACGCTAGATCAGCGGGTTCCCCAAACCCAATGGCTGATTGCAAGCTTTGTTCTTCTGTCAGTAGGGACAAAGCTAACTCCGTCCTAATCAGCTCCTCAAGGATGTCCCAGCTGAGGAATCTCAGTAGCATCTGAGTCCTCGCCCTTATAGCAATTTCGACCAGATCCCTGTGGTCGGCAATCTCGGGGATTTGAGCAGTGACCTCCCTAGTGGCTCGAAGGCGGGTCGACTGCATGGTCGTCCATTCAGAGGAAGTTTCCTCAGTCGGTCCGGCAGTGTCCGACTGGGTCTCTTCAGAACTGATGCGCTGGACCTTGTCCTTCAAGGTGGCACCTTCTATGCCAGTATCCGCATCAAGTATTGGTTCCTCCTGAGTGGGTGGAGGAGAGGCAGGTTTTGCTGGAACCTCAGAAGGTCCAGTCTTGCTGAACCTCTTCCTCTTGGGTGGGTCGGCACAAGGGGGCAAGTTAGATGTGACACGTTTCTGTTCAGGTGGCCCTCGTCCGATAGACTTTTCAGCAGCGGCTCTAGTCTTGAATTTGATGAGCTTGATGTTAAAGTATCTCGAATCAGCAAAGGCTGAGTGATTCGATACAGATTCTTCGATTAGTACGGACATCTTCTTCCCGTACAGCAGCTTTCCCACACTAATTAGTCTCCTCTCTCCTGGGGGTATGGCTGCGAACTTCTGAGCCTGAGCTTTAAGCTCATTCACATAAAAATCAGTCCAGTTGACTCGGACTCCGTCATCTATGATCATCATCAGTTGGAGTCGAGGCTTGGATAGCTGATCAAATAAACCAACGGAGCTCATAAGAATATGAGTTACGATGTAGGCGAGCCCGCGATATTCTGGTAGCAACTGATTCTTCGGCAGCGCTGACTTGAAGACAATGTCGTCTCTGCCGCAGAACCTCTGGACATAGGAGTTAATCTCCTTCTCCTTATATCCAATAGGTGAGACTCCTCGAGCCGGAAGATCGAAAGTCAATTCTACGGTGGCTCGGAGATCGATAACATGATGACTGGCTTCCCAAGTCTGAGGGATCACTTCCTTCATGTATGAGAAACATGACATCTCCCCGCCTGTATCCTCAACGAATGTCCAATTGTAGTATACCTCCGCAACTTGTCGAGGCAAATAAGCTTTGGGGTGCTTGGCGATAAGAAGCTCAAGGCCGGAAGTCTCGAGAGCCGTGAAGACGAGCTCAAGAAACGGAAGTTCTGCCTGGTGCAGAACCATTGACGGCTCGAACTGAATACGAGATAAGATGATCTCGTCGATGTTTGGTGGGGTCATCACGGTCGCCATGAATATCTGCGAAAAACTCGTTAGGACTTGAAAATAGAGTAAGTTAGTGGAGTTTAAAGCAAGATTCAAGAAAATTACCGAATAACGGAGAGCTTGGAAATAATGCAGAGCAGTTTAAGAACACAGGAGTTTGAAAGAAAACTGAATGCAAAAGCTCTTGAAATGTGAAAATGGCGAACAAATGCAGTTAGAGATGTAAGCGCGAGATTTTATAAGATTTGCATATCATGCGGTTTTGATCGAACGGCTGAAACTTAATCTCATTTTTAAAAAGAGGGCTGAGATTTGATGTTATAAAAGGAATGATTACACAAGCCGCCTCTAACCTAGACCTACGTAGGCATATGCGCAGTAAGGTAAGTTGAGAAGACATGTATTAAATGCACTGCAGGCAGCATTAAAGTCTAAGCCTTTTAAATGAAAACGGTTTCCTACTGACTTAAACCTTAAAGGATTAATGGCAGGAAATAAATGCTCATTAACTACTGAGTGCAAGCGACTGATATAATAAATGCAAGCATGCTTCTGATAACGTTAAGTACATAAAACTACGCAAACCGGCCACTGATTTTACGATCAGCTGGTTACCGTTTTAACTCAGGAGGACAAAGGATGTGCTGATAGACACGTTCCCCCTTACTGTGTACTGTCTGATTCACCCGACTAAATCAAGTACTGAGTCTTCTGACCTATCGTACTGATTTCTGCACTTGACACCAATTGTTATCATCAGTAGTTGTCTTCTACTGATATCAATTGTTGTGCTTCTACCGATAAGATTCGAGAGGATCCAAGAGACCTAGCTCAACCGATAATTCTCTCGAACTGTTCTCGCCTAGTGGTTTGGTCAGTATGTCTGCCCTTTGCTTGTCAGTATGGATTTTCTCCATTCTGATGTCCTTCTTCTCGACATGGTCTCTGATGAAGTGGTGTCGAATATCCACATGCTTACATCTCGTATGGAGAACTGGATTCTGAGTTATAGCAATAGCACTGGTGGAGTCACAGTAGATGGGCACTTCATCCTGAGATATACCAGAGGCTCGCAGTTGTTGTCGAAGCCAAGGATCCGGGCACAACAACTTCCAGCAGCCCATGTACTCGGCCGTGAGTGGACGTTGCCACTGAATGCTGTTTCTTTGAAAACCAAGATATCAGCGTGCTGCCTAGGAACTGACACGTTCCAGAAGTTGACTTTCGATCTATCCTGCATCCTGCATAATCAGCATCAGAATAACCTATTAGTATAAGATTATCATCAGCAGGATACCATAACCCTGCGTCAGGTGTTCCTTTCAGATATCGCAGAATCTTCTTTGCTGAGTCAAGGTGACTTCGCTTGGGATTCGCCTGAAATCTTGCACATACACCTACAACATAAGTTATGTCAGGTCTGCTTGCTGTTAAATATAATAAGGAGCTAATAATAGCTCTATAATCAGTTGAGTTAACAGAAGCTCCCTCTTTGTCTAGATCGATTTTGAAATTAGTATTCATGGGGATCTTGACTGGCTTGCTCGAGTCGCAGCCAAATCTTTTCAGGAGATCTCGAGTGTACTTGGCTTGATTGATGAATATTCCTTCAGGTGATTGCTTGACTTGGAATCCAAGGAAATAATTCATTTCGCCCATCATGGACATCTCGAACTTCTCCTTCATCATTTTCTCGAACTCGTTGATATTTAGTCACGTTTCTGCATCCGAAAATGATGTCGTCCACGTAGATTTGCACAAGTAAAATGTCATCTCCTGACTTTATGCTGAATAGGGTGCGATCTACTGTCCCCTTCTAAAAACCTTTCTGAAGTAGAAAGTCTGATAGGGTATCGTACCAAGCCCTAGGTGCTTATTTTAACCCGTACAGAGCTTTCCTAAGTCTATACACCTGATGTCCCTGCTGAAAGCTGGGCAGTTGTTCCACGTAGACTTCTTCCTTCAGTACGCCTTTCAGAAAAGCTGACTTTACATCCATCTGATATACTTTGAATCTTTGATGCGTTGCATAAGCTAGGAACAGACGAATGGCTTCCAATCTGGCGACTGGAGCGAACGTTTCATCAAAGTCGATTCCTTCTACTTGACAGTATCCCTTGGCAACTAGTCGAGCTTTATTTCTGACAACGACGTTGTTTTCATCACGCTTGTTCTTGAAGACCCACTTAGTACCCATCACGTGCTGATGTCTAGGTCTGTCAACAAGCTCCCAAACTTCGTTTCTAACGAACTGGTTTAGCTCTTCTTGCATGGCAATGATCCAGTCAGCATCATTGAGTGCGTCCTCTATTGACTGAGGTTCTTCTGTAGACAGGAAACAAGAATAAAGTGAGCTTTCTCATTGACTTAGTCTAGATATTGTCCTGATAGTTGCTGATGGATCTCCAATAATAAGATCTGAAGAATGAGCGTCGAGCCATGAACGTCTGAGTCTGGCTTCTTCTTCTGATACTACTTCTGCACAGTTAGTAGGTGTGTTAGGCATTTCAGTTGTACTGTTCTCTGATTGCATTAGTTCAGTAAGAAGGTTAGGATCTACTAAGTTTCCAGGTTCAGGGGCATTTCGCTCAGGAACATCAGTCGTTCCCCCTGAGTTTATATTCTTAGTAGAGGTCTCAGTTACCACTGGGGCTTCCTCATCGACCGTTGTTTCCTGCTGTTGATTCTGTTCATTAGAATGAACCAGGTCAGCTACATCGCCTGTTGGTTGAGTCTGTATTTCTTCATCGTCTGACTCATCATTCCAACAATGCTGGATCTCTTCAGCTTTGTCGTTTAGTGCGAGATCCTGTAGCTAGCTGCTGACATCCTCAGTATTTATCTTTGAAGATTTCTTGTTCTCAGTAACAAACTCGTCAAATACAACATAAGGGTTTTCCGCCATGCAAAGAGTCCGATAGTTAAAGACTCTGAAGGCTTTACTGACTCGAGAGTATCCTAAGAATACTCCTTGATCAGATTTGCTATCAAAGACCTTTAATTGATCTTTCCCATTATTGTGGATAAAGCACGGACAACCAAAAATGTGAAAATGAGAAATGGAAGGAATTCTCCCTTTCCATAGTTCGTAGGGTGTCTTCATGTGTTGCTGTGTAAGCAGTGAGCGATTCTAAGTATAGCAGGCGGTGTCAGTAGCATCAGCCCAGAACTTTGAGGGTAGTCCAGAGTCTGCTAGGAGCATTCTTGCTGCTTCTTTGACTGTTTTGTTTTTACGTTCAGCAAGTCCGTTCTGCTGAGGGGTGCGAGCTGCTGATGTCTCGTGCTGAATTCCCTCTTTATCGCAGTACTCTTTAACTATTGAGTTGAGAAATCATGTTCCTCTGTCTGAGCGAATTCTCTGTATCTTGATGTCCTTTTCCACACTGAGTTTCTTCAGCAGATTGGGCAGCTCAGTCTGGACATCATATTTGTTGGCTATGAAGATAACCCAAGTATATCTCGAGTAGTCGTCAATAACGACTAGGGCATACTTCTTGCCTCTTATAGTCACTGGAGAGACTGGCCCGAATAGGTCCATGTGCAGTAGTTGAAGGATTCCATCAGTGGAAGGTGACGGAATTGGTAGAATATTTTTCTTTGTCTGCTTTCCCTTCAAACATGCTTTACAATTTATGTCTTTGATAAACGATTCGTTGGGCAATCCTTTGACTTTAGAGTTTTTGGCTAGCTTGTTCATAGTCTTGAAGTTCGAGTGGCCGAAGTCTCTTGTGCCACGCCTATCCGGTCTTGTCACCGGATTTCATCTCGTGCGAGTAAGCAAGCCTCGGGTTCTCGCGGTTTTCCAGGTTTGCAACATAAATATTCTTTCTCCGTGAACCCGATAACACTCGTTTTCCCCCCGTAGATTTATCAACAAAGCATCACAAAAACCAGCGACAAAGATAACTCTATTCGATTGTCACGAATCGATCGACGTAAAGGAGATTATGTTGAAGTCCTTCAACATATGTTACTCTTGGAACCGAGGCGGTCCCCAATATTCGAGTGTTCCGTATCCCCTTGTATAGCCTTTTGAGTTGTCACCAACCTCAATTCCCGGGACCATCTTCTTGTACGTAATTGGTCGTGTGCTCTTTTGATAAGTCATATATCTTGAGCAGCCGCTGTCCACAATTCAAGGGTCCTTATGCACCTGCAAAACACAAACATTTTTAGGTACCCTTTCGTTCAGTTGGGTCCTTACATGTTAGTGGGTGATTTCGGAACCCAGATCTGTCTAGGGACCTTAGAAGTCTTAGACTTCTTCTTCTGAACCTTGTCAGGTTTCTTCTCCACAGAACTTGGAGATACTGACTTTCTGGCGGTTTTGGGTTCAGGAGATTTCTTCTTCTGATGCTTTGTGTTTCTCCTGACCCTGGGCTCATAGTAGTACGAACCATACTGAGCTGGATGTGCATATAGTGGTTCACTGTACTGCTCTGCCCACCTGACCTTCTTGGTTCCCCCTGAGTTTGATCGTGGTGTCCCCGGGCCGGAACCTCCGGCCGGTAGTTTCTTGTTGCTCGGCTGAGGTGCTATTATCATCTGTTTGTTCTTTGCGTGAGGTGTTGAGTCAGTAGCTTGAACCTTTCCTCTGACGAACCTATCAGCCAGTATTTCTGAGCTTTTTGACGTTGAAGTGGAAGCTTCATGAGTATAGCCAAGTCCTTCTTTCATGGCTATTGGCCTTTGAGCTCTAAGCATGCTTTCCAACTTCTCCTTAGCTCCTAGTGTACTTGTTCGGTCATCGGGCCCCGCCAAACTTCATCACTTCTTCGAAGTGACTCATAATCCTTTTCAACTTCTGCGAGCTTCTGACTGAGTCGGGCTATCTCAGTATCTTTCTCAGAATTGTCCTTGGTCAGAACTGATATCTGAGTTTCTTGAAGTTGAGACTTAGTCATAAGAGATTTAATCTCTTCCTTGAGTCTCACAACAAGATTCTCAGACTCAGTAGAGACCTTACAATCAGAAGAAAGTCTCTGATTCTCAGCCTTTACCTGTTCCAGTTCCTGAATGGTTCTGCTGAACTCTCTGCTCAGTTGAATCTGCTACTCTAGTAGATCATCATAGGCTTGTACCACGTCTAGAGGCTCATCTGTGACCGAGCACGTGTTGTGTGTGCTGTGAGAAGAAGAGGTTATATTAAGTTTAGAATTTACCTCAGTCTCTTCTCCGGCCATCAGACAATATTCTGCATTTTCTTCATGATCTGTTTCTCCGATCTCAACGGCAACAAATGCAGCTTCGTCTTCAGAAGAATACATGAATGTATCTTCCTCGATTGAGTCATCGGATATCTCTCTAGCTATGTAGGCCTATCTCCTTCGGGCAAATTTTTCACGTCTGGCCTGCCGTTCTGCTCTTTGAGCAGTTGAGAGTTCACTACAAAATTTATGCTATTTACCGACGGAATTACCGACGGATAAAAAACACGGGTCGTCTTACCGACGGATTACCGACGGAAATTGGGATGCTCAATTTACCGACGGAATACCGACGGATAATTTCCGTCGTCATATTACCGACGGAATATTCCGTCGTTAACGGCATATCATTATTTATTTAGTATTTAATAAATTAAATATATATATTACCGACGGAATAATCCGTCGGTAAGGGTATATCATTAGTTTTTTAGTTTTAATTAATTAAAATATATACTTACCGACGGAATATTCCGTCGGTAAATATTTTTTTTTTAAAAATGTAATGTATTTAATTTATTTTACCGACGGATAACTCCGTCGGTAAAAACATTACTATTTATTTATTTTTAATTAACTAAAATATAAATTTACCGACGGATTATTCCGTCGGTAATGTTAACTTATTATTTATTTAGTTTTTAATAAACTAAAATATATTTACCGACGGAATATTCCGTCGGTAAATTTATTTAAATTTATTAAAAATTTTAATTTATTTTACCGACGATTACCGACGGAATAATCCGTCGGTAGTAATTATAAATTTACCGACGGAATTATCCGTCGGTAAATCCGTCGGCGTAACCTAAATTAATTCAACGCCGCGGAACAGAACATAGTGTCTTCTTCGTCGCGCCTTCCGCCGTTGCTGCCGTTTCGTGCCGCCGCCGTTGAACGCCTCCGCCCCACTTCCTCGCGCCGCCGCCGTCTCCTTGGTTAGTTTCTCTCATTCCTTCAATATCGTCTCTTATGGAGGTTTCTTTCGTGTTATTGTAGCTCATTTTTCAGCCTTGTAGAGATGTTCTTGTTGACTACTTCTGTGCTTCTTGTGATTGTAGAGATGTTATTGTAGAGATGTTGTGATTGTAGAGATGTTATTGTTGACTACTTCTGTGACTTGCTTCTGTGCTTGTAGAGATGTTATTGTTGTGCTTGTAGAGATGTTATTGTTGTGATTGTAGAGATGTTATTGTTGACTACTTCTGTGACTTGCTTCTGTGCTTGTAGAGATGTTATTGTTGTGATTGTAGAGATGTTATTGTTGTGATTGTAGAGATGTTGTGATTGTAGAGATGTTGTGACTTGCTTCTGTGCTTTGTCAACTACATTCCGCTGTGTATTATTCCACATTCTTGTTGAGTCCCACCGCACAAACCGGACTGAAATTACCACAATCTACCACCTTTATTTGTAAATTTATACTATGTGGGGGAGAACATGTGTGCCTTTTGGTGTTTGTATCTGGTTCTCTGCATGTAGCTAGATGATAATGTGTAAATTCAAGCATCAACCCTGCCAATTAACTAGGAATCTGTGACTATTAGTGTTTCATTTTCAAATAGTATTCGACTTCACTCTATTATTCTGACAAAATCAGGATTTGAAATAATGAGTCGTTCGTGGATGTATACACGGTGGACAGTAGACGGTTCATTGAATCCTCAATTTGTGAATGGCATTGAGGATTTCATTGATTGGGCAAGTAGCCAGACAACTTATATGGACGGAGAAAAAATTAGATGTCCGTGTAAAAATTATAAGAATAAGCTGTTTTTGTCTACACAAGTTGTAAGAGAGCACGTTTATATGAAAGGATTCGTTAAAAACTATAAAGTTTGGTCATCTCATGGGGAAAAACACGTAACCCTAAATGAACAAGCTGCGAGAAATGCACAAAATGGCACGTCGACCTCCTATCAGAGGATGGTAATGGATCATGCTGGGCCAAATTATAATGATGCGGACATTGAGGAGTCGCCAAATAATGAAGCAAACAAGATCTATGAAATGTTGGAGGCAGTCGACACGGAGTTGTGGCCTGGTTGTGAGACCTACTCACAATTGTCTGCAGCAGTTCAGATGATGAACTTGAAGGCTGAGAATCATATGTCGCAAAGGGGCTATGACAGGATGAGTCAAATGATTAAGGATATGCTTCCCCAAGGAAATTCCTTTCCTAATAACTTCAGCGAGTCTAAGAGATTGCTTAGTGGGATGGGGTTGCCGGTAGAGAAGATTCACTGTTGTCCAAATTCCTGCATGATCTATTGGCGTGAAGATAATGAACTGGAGAGTTGTAAGTTTTGCGGAACCTCGCGATATTTAGACTACGGTCCGAAATCTAGTAGGAAAGGGAAGAAAAAATTAGTGGCCGCTAAGAAAATGTACTACTTTCCTTTATCCCCTAGACTCCAGCGGATGTATGCATCTAATGTAACTGCTTCTCATATGCGTTGGCATGCTTCATCGCTGGACGATGGAATGATGCGTCATCCCGAGACTCTCCAAGCATGGAAGCACTTGGACTCGACGTTGGTGCGAAGTCAATGAGATATTTTGATCAAAAGGTCGTCCAATTGGTGCGAAGTCAATGAGATATTTTGATCAAAAGGAGTATAATGCCGCCCACTTATACATCTTGTTGAACTGCGACGAGGTTACAGAATATCAGAAGTGAGTTTCTCTATAATTCGCTTGTTTTATTTTCTAACTTGTCTAATATACGTAACGACTTCAACCAACTTTAATGAAGCCTATTTGAGGAAGAAGTTCGGCGTGCCTCGTCCAAATATATCGATGAAGATTACCAAACATCGGTTGAGCAGGAATTCGGAGCTTGGTTCAAATCATATGTACGATGAACTTATCCATTCTAAATAAATTCGAAAATGTTTTCTTTTCCTAATTAGCTTCTTATGATCTTAGGTTTCTTCCCCTTATTGCAATGAGATGAATCCGTATATTCGGGATTTAGCAAAAGGTCCATTAGTAGCGGTTTATACGTACCCTGGTTATGTTGTGAACGGATATAAGTTTCATACTTTATCACATGGGGTAGGAAAGTCCACTATGAATAGCGGAGTGTGTATACAAGGGCAGAATTATGGTTCCGATGCACTTGATTATTATGGGTAGTTGGTGGAGATATGTGAAGTTGAGTACCCAGGTTTACCAATAAAACGAACCATAGCATTTCTGGCAACCTGGTCTAGATTTTGAAGCTTCTTCTCTTCAGGAGTGAAAAGACTTCTGTCTTTGGGATCTTCTTCCCGGTCACCATGCCGCCTCCTTGTGCTGGATCCTGGACTTCGACGCTATCAATCATAGGGACGATAGGTCCATCTTCCAAGACCTCTGTCATGCTGTCGTGGAGGGAAGTCAGATGAGCTTCCATTCTGACTCGCCATACCCCGTAGTTCTCTAGTGAGAACATGGGTACCATCCTGATTCCTGACGTATCAGACATTGTAAACTGTGATATGAATGAAGAATGATATGCAGTGAAAACATTTTCTGGATCCATCCAAGTAGACCAGTTTCAGAAAACAAGAGTCTTAGAGAAATCCCGCTCTGATACCAATTGTTGGTCCCGAGATAAACGTTCAGGTGTAGAGGGGGGGGGGAGGGTGAATACACCTGAACATTTTTTCAACTTAAAACACGAACAGTCCTTTTCAGGAAGATGCCGTACTGATCAGTGTTGGGAGATGATTCAGTAGCTTCACAAATTATTGGGAGATAACTCAGTAGCCTAGTGCTCAGTAGATTTGAAGATCCCAAAACCCTACTTTGACTGATGAACCATTATGTTGTAATTGGTTGTTCTGTCTCTGAGTGTTTTCAGACTCAGTAGACACTCTTCTATATGGTTCAGGCGCTCAGTTCTGTCCGCTGGTTCTTCAGCAGACTATCAGCCTCAGTACCAGAAGAAGAAGACTCACTAGTATTGGACTCAGCAGGAGCAGTATACTGAAAGGAGTCAGGGGAACTAAACTCAGCAGGAGTAGTTCACTGAACTCAGAGTTGATCTTCAGTAGAGCTGAACTCAGCAGGAGTATGCTACTGAACATAGATCAGACTCAGCAATGGCTAGACGGTCTTCTGACTGTTAGGATATCTTAAGTCAAATCAGCAGAGTCATACGAGGTATAGAGAAGTCAGCTTCAGATCTACCTTGAAGTCTATTTGTCTCACCTACTTTCTTCAGCCTCGACCAATGACGAGCGACCAGCTGTCTACTTTCTGATTAAAGCTGCAAGTCAACAACTTTCCAGAAATGGAGGGAAAGGACTCTGCCACCATACCTTGAAAGAGCCGTTAGCTACCCAAAAGAGAGAGACACATGGATCGTCGTCTCCAACAGATCTATCCATATCTCTGCTCTATAAATAGAGGGAAGATTTCAAATTGAAGCTCACCGAACGACACAGACAAGAACACACGAGCATTCACGAGCAACTCAGAAATGACTTAAGCTTTCCGCAAGAACTTCATAGAGTAATCTCCAGCGAGAGGCGACATACTTGGTCATAGGGATCCAAGCTGAATCAGATCATAAAGCCTCTAGTATCCAAGCGACTGAATACGAACCCAATTCCATACTTAACCGTTCGTCGCTCTAGAAGCCACCTTCTTGTTCCCTATCCCTCTAACCTAAGCTCAGCAGTCTATATCCATAGCTTAGAACGAAGGAGTTCATCTTTGAACTAATCCTTATAGTAAAGGACTCCTTCATAGTTGGAGAGTTAGTCAAACACATTAGTTTGATATCTTGTAAGCTGAGACTTGCTCAGTATAAATCTCAAGACCAGTGTTTGTCCAGTGCACAAACCGACTGAGACTAACTCAGTATAATAAAATAGCCTCCTGATCTTTTCAGGACTGTGGACGTAGGATTGTTGGATCCGAACCACTTTAAAATTGCTTGTGTTCTGTGTTTTTATTGTTGCATTGATTACTGTTCATACTGAAAATATATTTCAAAATCATTCAACTGAGTTTCAACAAAGCTTAACAGATTGCACTAATATACTGAAACTGCTTTCTTAAAAACGTTTTCTAACTCAAGTGAATTTGGGCCTACATATTTCCGCACTCACTGAATACCAGCTGAATGGTACTGAATTCTGACCTAAGTCAGCTAGCAGGCCTCACTGAAGTCAGTCACTCTGCCATGCGATTCAAAACAGCTTATTTGGTCTATTGAACTTGTTCAATACGACATTCTCCTGAAAAGGACTATTCGCGTTTTAAGTTGAGAAATTGTTTTGAGGTGTATTCACCCCCCCCCCTCTACACCTGAATGTTTAATCTCGGGACCAACAATTGGTATCAGAGCAGGAGTTCTCTAAGACTCTTGTTTTTTGAAACTGGTCTACTTGAACGGATCCAGAAAACGTTTTCATTGCATATCATTATTCATTCATATCACTATTTTCAATGTCTGATATGTCAGGAATCACGATCGTGCCCATATTCTCATTAGAGAACTACGGGGTATGGTGAGTCAGAATGGAGGCACATCTGACTTCCCTCCATGATAGCATGACAGTGGTACTGGAGGATGGACCTATCGTTCTCGAATTCAGAACCCAACACCAAGGAGGAGGCATGGTCACCGGAAGAAGATCCCTAAAGATAGAAGTCTCTTCACCCCTGAGGAGAAGAAGCTTCACAACTTAGACCGGGTAGCCCGAAACACCATACTGACCACCCTGAGTGATTCTTATCTCGGGATAGTTCGGGACTGTAAGTCCGCGAAGGAACTCTGGGATGCTCTAGCACTACTGAGTTGGGGGACTCAGAAGATCAAAGCAAACAAACTGGCGCTGGAACTTTAGAAGCTTGAGAGACTGTCTCTCATGCCCGGTGACACAATTGAGGATCTTAACGCCAGATTCACAGATCTGATGAACACCATCAATGGGCTGGGAAAGACGTTCTCCAACCGAGAAATGAATCTCAAGATATTGAGAGCACGGCCAGATGGACGTTGGACTCCATTTGCTACTTTACTGAGATATTCTGACTTAGATATTGTTTCTCCTGACCATATCTTTTCAGAACTAAAAGCTGAGGAGTTCGAGTTTGGTCTACCTCAAAGGAAGCAGCGAGTTGAAGCTAACACCCAAATCGACCATGCTTTCAAAGTATCAGTCAGCACAGCGGCTCCCGCATCTAGCAAGGCTGAACCTTCACTCAGTGACATACAAGAAGGAAACCTAGCTAAGAAATACACACTGCTTGCCGTAAAGTATCAGAAGGAGAAGGAGAGGCGCATAAAACTCTCTAGAGTCGTCAGAGACTCCAAGGGTAAGTCTGAATATGCACCCAAGCGCACTCCTGACTCACATACTTCTGATAGCAGGAAACAGGAAGACTCAGCTCAGTCGAAAGACAGCGAGTGTAGGGAAGAAATAGTCACCACTTGTTACAACTTCAAAAAGCCAGGACATTATCAGTATGATTGTCCTGAGCTTAGTATTACTGAGAGAGCAGCACACAAAGCTCGAAGGGAGAAGTTCATCAAGAAGCGTCAAGCATATATAGCTGGTGAACTCTCAGACGACTCAGATGAAGTCGATTCCTTCATGGATTCATCAGATGATGAAGCATCATTCATGGCCGTAGAGCTTGAAGAAGATGCTGAAAAGTGTCTTATGGCAAGAGAAGAGGATGAGGTAAACTCTCATGCTCCATTTAAATCCTCCTCACACTGCACACACGATACTATTTCAGGTGCAGATGAGAATCTGGACGTCTCGATCGCCTACGAAGAATTGTTAGACGAGCAGATTTAGATGAGCCTCGGCTCGGTAAGACTCTTCACGAGTTGGATCCCCCGAAAGTGGAGAATCGTAGACTTTCTCGGGAGAGTCGGGTTGCTGCCGAGTCGAAGGACTTGTGTTGAGACTCGTGGTGGAGATAAACTCTCCGATGGCCAAGTCTCGAAGATCAAGAAGATCAGATCTCGCATCGACCAATGACTTGACTCGAAAGATACTGAACCCGAGTCATCAAGCAAGAGTTGTCGGGACTTCGGACCGAGCATGAAACGCTTAAGAAAAGTGATGATGTTCCGGAGGAATCTGATGACGAGCAAAGACATGGGCGCCGAAAAGAAGCTTGAGGCCATGCTAGCCAAAGCAACAAGCCTAAGCACCGCAAGGAGGGACTTGGATTCAGCCATGGAGCCTCCTCATCTACCCCCGTACGTTGAGAGAACCGGCTAGCTGATAGATGTGTTCAAGGGGAGACCATCAACTCTTAGATTCTGAACTCCCTAGCCAATAACAAACAGAAGATGAAGGCACCTTATCCTAGCTATCAGCATTCTGACAAGAAGATTAGCTCAAAATCACCCCAGTTCAGTCAAGGGTGAACCAGCAGAGTTAAATGGGCTGATCAGTATGGACCTCCATAGCTGACACATCCAGCTCAGTATGGGTCATATTATTATGATCCTATAGTCAGGAGAGGACCTAAAAGTCAGAAAAAGAAGAAGAAAGCCGTTCAGAAGGCAAAGGTCAGCAGTCCACCAATTCAGAAGATCAGGACTCCTGAACCTGCTAAGCCTCAGAAGTCAGCATCGACCCGGCCCAAGGGTCAAGTATGTTGATCAAAGTGGAAAGAAACTGTCTGAGACCACCAGGGTCGTGAGACAGATCTGGGTTTACAAAACTAACATCTAAGGACCCAAAATCAAAAATAAAGGGTACCTGAATATGTGGACAGCGGATGCTCAAGACACATGACATACATGAAGGATCTACTGAAGAATTACACTACAGAAGAAGGACCTAGAATCGAGTTTGGAGATAACGCAAAAGGCTATACCGGGAGGTTATGGAACACTCGCATTGGAACCGCCACAGTTCCAAGAGTATCACATGTTGAAGGACTTCAGCATAATCTTCTCTCTATTAGTCAATTTTGTGATAACTCGAATAAAGTGATTTTTAACGCTGGTTTCTGTGATGTCATTGATAAATCTACAGGGAAAACAGTGTTATCAGGTTCGCGCAAAAAGAATATCTATGTAGTTGACTGGAACTCAGCTGAACCTGAAGCTTGTTTGTTGGTAAAGAACGACAACAGAACGGGGTGGCTCTGGTACAGAAGATTCAGTTATCTCAACTTCAAGACGCTCAACAAACAAGCTAGAAATGCTCTAGCAAGAGACTGGCGAATGAAGTATTCAGCAAAGACACTCAGTGTGAAGCATGTCTGAAGGGAAAGCAAACAATGAAACAAAATCCACCTCTTCCATCGCCTTCCACTGATGGAATCCTTCAGCTGCTACATATGGATTTATTCGGTCCAGTCTCTCTGGTGACGATCAGAGGCAAAAAGTATGCTTTTGTGATCATTGATGACTACTCGCGCTACACATGGGTCATATCTATTGCCATAAAGTCTAACGTCAAAACATAGTTACCTACGCTTCTGAAAATGCTCAGTGTCGAGAAGAACACCAAGATTATAAAAATACATTCAGACAGAGGAAACTGAGTTCCTGAATTCGATGGTGGAGGAGTTCTGCAAAGCTGAAGGCATAGAGCATGAGACGTCCGCCGCGCGCACGCCTCAACAAAACGGGGTTGCTGAAAGGAAGAATAAAACACTCAAAGAAGCAGCAAGAACCCTGCTCGCAGACTCAGGACTCCCAACCAAATTCCCAGGCGTAAGCAACCGACACCGCATGTTACACTCGTAATGCATCTCTACTAACTAAGCAAAGATAAGAAGACACCATATGAACTATGGAACGGAAGGAAGCCTTTCATATCTTATTTCCATATTTTTGGGTGTTCGTGCTTTATCCACAATAATGGGAAGGATCAGTTAAAGACTTTTGATAGCAAGTCAGACCAGGGAGTCTTCTTAGGATACTCCCGGGTTTGCAAAACCTTCAGAGTTTTTAACTACCGGACCCTTTGCGAGGAGGAAAGCCCTCATGTTGTTTTTGTTGGGAGATGATTCAGTCTTCTTACAATAAGTTGAGATAAAACTTAGTAGCCCTGTGCTCTGAATACTTACTGAAGATTTGAAGATCCGAAGACCCTATCTTGGTTGATGAACCATTCAGTTGTAATCTGTTTTGTTTTGTCTCTGAGGTTTCAGACTCAGTAGACACTCTGCATCTGGTTCAGGCACTCAGTTGATTACCGGCCTCAGTACCAGAGGTAGAATATTCAGTGATACAGGACTTAGCAGGAGCAGTATACTGAAAGGAGTCAGTGGAACTAAACTAAGCAGAAGTAGTTCACTGAACTCAGAGCTGATCTTCAGTAGAGCAGACTCAGCAGGAGCATGCTACTGAATCAGAGATCAGACTCAGCAACGGCTGGGCAGTCTTCTGATTGTCAGATTCTCTAAAGTCAAATCAGCAGAGTCAATATGAGGAAGAAAGAAGTCAGCTTCAGATCTCCTTGAAGTCTGTTCTGTCTCACCTACTTTCCTGTACCTCGACCAATAACGAGCAACCGCCTGTCTTACATCTGTTAAAGCTGCAAGTCAACAACTTTTCAGAAATGGAGGGAAAGGACACTGCAACCATACTTTGAAAGAGCCGTTAGCTACCCAAAAGAGAGAGATAAAGGATCGTCGTCTCCAACGGATATGTCCTGATCTCTGCTCTATAAATAGAAGGATAAAATCAAATTGAAGCTCACGAGCAACCAGAATCGAAGAATACACAGAGCATTCAAAGAGCAACTGATAAACGCCTTAAGTCTTCCGCAAATAGTTCAAAGAAACAATCTCCGGCAAAAGACTACATATCTGCTCATAGGGAACCAAGCTGAACCAGAATTACACAGCCTCTAGTATCCAAGCGACTGAACAGGAACCCAAGTGTACACTTAGCCGTTCGTCGCTCTAGAAGCCACTTTCTCGTTCCCTATCACTCTAACCTAAGCTTAGTCATTCATATCTATAGTTTAGACGAAGGAGTTCATAGTCGAATTGATCCTTATTGTAAAGGACTCCTTCACTATTGGAGAGTTTTTTCAAACACTTAGTTTGATACCCTGTAAACTGAGACTTGCTCAGTATAAATCTCAAGACCAGTGTTTGTCCAGCGTACAAACCGACTGAGACTATCTCAGTATAATATATAGCATCCTGATCTTTCGGGACAGTGGACGTAGGATTGCTGGATCCGAACCACTTTAAAAATCGCATATGTTCTGTGTTCATTATTTACTGTTGCATTGATTTACTGTTCATACTGAAAATTATCTTTAAAATCATTCAACTGAGTTTCAGCAACCTTAATTGACTGCACTAATATACTGAAACTCTTTTGAGAAAAACGTTTTCCTAACTCAACTGAATTTGGGCCTACACATTTCCGCACTACTGAACTCTATCTGAACGGTACTGAATGCTGACTCTAGTCAGCTAGCAGGCCTTAGTAAAGTCAGTCACTCTGCCACGTGATTCAGAATAGCTCATTTGGTCTGCTGAACTCGTTCAGTACGGCAAAAGGACTGTTCGCGTTTTAAGTTGAGAAATCGGTTTTCAGGTGTATTCACCCCCCCCTCTACACCTGAACGTTACTCTTGGGACCAACAATTTTTAATGAGTTTGCTACTGAAGACAGGAGCATGAACTCTAAATCAGAGTCTGAAGACAGGAGCATGAACTCTAAAGCAGAAGTAGCTGAACAGATTGACTCTACTGAACAGAGTTAATCCCTGGGAACTCAGGTCGATGAAGAAACCCAACTGGTAACTGAGACCTCTACTGAGGATAATAATTCAGGGGGAACGAATGAAGTTCCTGAGCTAAATGCCCTTGAACCTGGTGACTTAGTAAACCCAACTCTAGTAACTGAATTGCTTCAATCTCAGAATAGTACAACTGAAATGCCCAACTCACCTACTATCTGTGTTGAACAAATTTCTAATGAAGAGTTGAAACATTATCGATCGTGGCTGGACGCTCACACTTCTGACCTGATTATTGGAGATCCTTCAGCAAGTATAAAGACAAGATCCAGATTTTTTCAGGGAGAAAGGGTATTATATTCCTGGTTCTTGTCTACTGAAGAACCTCAGTCAGTTGAGGACGCACTCAAGGACGCTGATTGGATCGTAGCTATGTAGGAGGAGCTGAACCAGTTCACGAGAAATGAAGTATGGGAGCTTGTTGACAGACCCCGGCATCAACATTTGATTTGAACTAAATGGGTCTTCAAGAACAAGCGAGATGAAAAGAACGTTATAGTAAGGAACAAAGCAAGACTCATGACAAAAGGCTACTGTCAAGCCGAAGGGATAGATTTCGACGAAACATTCGCTCCAGTTGCAAGATTGGAGGCAATCAGACTATTCCTAGCCTACACAACACATCAGCGATTCAGAGTTTATCAAACGAATGTGAAGTCTGTGTTCCTGAACGGCGTACTGAAAGAAGAACTCTATGTAGAATAGACTCCCGGCTTTCAGTAGGGACATCAGGTCTACAGACTCAGAAAGGCTCTGTACGGGATAAAACATGTACCCAGGGCTTGGTACGATACCTGTCCCGAGTTTATTATTCGGAAAGGTTTTCGAAGGGCACAAGAGACCGCACATTATTCAAAGATTCGACCGGAAGACGATATTTTACTTGCACAGATCTACGTAGATGATATAATTTTTGCATCAAAGAACGTCATCATGTGTCAACAATTTGAGAAAATGATGAAGGATAAGTTTGAGATGTCAATTATGGGAGAGATGAATTATTTCCTTGGTTTTCAAGTCAAACAATCTGAGAAGGGAACATTCATCAATCAAGGCAAATACACTCGAGACCTCATCAAGAAGTTCGACATGCATATCCGGCAAACCAATCAAGATCCCGATGAACAAGAATATGAAAATTGATCTTGATAAAGAGGGAGTATCAGTAGACCATACTGAATTTCGTGTTATTATTGGTTTATTATTATATCTAACTGCTACCCGACCTGACATAACTTATGTTGTAGGTGTCTGTGCTCGATTTCAGGCAAATCCCAAGCAGAGTTACATGGACTCAGCAAAGAAGATTCTCCGCTATCTCAGAGGAACACCTGGCATGGGTTTATGGTATCCAGCAGATGATAATATTGAACTAACTGGTTATTCTGATGCTGACTATGCAGGATGTAGAATTGACCAAAAGTCAACTTCTGGAACTTGTTAGTTCCTTGGCAGTAAGTTGATTTCGTGGTTTTCAAAGAAACAACATTCAGTAGCGACGTCAACTACTGAAGCTGAATAGATGGCTGCCGGAAGTTGCTGCGCCCAAATCCTTTGGCTGAGACAGCAGCTACGCGACTATGATGTCATTCAAAATGAAGTGCCGATCTTCTGTGATAGCTCCAGTGCGATTGCAATCACTCAGAACCCTGTACTTCATACTAGATGCAAGCACGTGGACATCAGACACCACTTCATTCGTGATCATGTCGAAAAGAAGGATATCAGGATGGACAAGATCCATACTGACCATCAAAGGGCAGATATTCTGACCAAGCCTCTAGCTGAAGCCAGATTCAGAGAACTTTTAGTAGAGCTAGGTCTACTGGACCCTACTGACTCCAGTCAGTAAGAGGATTCAGGAGAGGATCATTCAAAAGGGGGAATGTTCACTCGTAGTACTGAATAAAATCAGTACGTATAGACTCATCAACCATCTACATGAGGTATCAGCGATTATGATGTTCAGCGATAGGTTTGCGTATCTCTACTCAGTAGCCATTGAGATATTTTTGCATTTATGATTCAGATTCAGCTTCATATTCAATGCCTTAGAAAATGTCATTTAATATAACAGTTTACATTTAATACACGACATTCTATGTAAAGTATGCTGAACTCTGCGGCGCATTAAATGCATGTCTAATCGAGTTAGTTCTTTGGCTATATAAAACTGTAATTTGACTTAGGCGGCTAAATTGATCATTGCCTATTTTATAACATTAAATCCTAGCCGTCCATCTCTTAAAGCAGATTTAAACTGAACCGTGGATTTATAACTATTCATTTTCTTTATCATATAAAAACACGTTCAAAGTTTAGAAACCGCCATTTTACTCTGCAAAATTTTCACAACCCTAGAATTTCTGAGAAAAGCTTTCGTCTATTTGCAAACTTCTATTCCAATATCTCAGAAACATCTTTGGTAAATCTTAATGATTATTCAGTATCGTATATGATCTTTATAATATTTTTCGTTCGATACTGATCTCTTTTCTTTGCAGATTATAAAACATGGCAGAAAGAGATGTTATTTGTCCTGTAAACATACTTGAAAACCTCGATAAAGACCGCGTGTGGTTTGAGCCGATCATGGACTTTGACGCGTGCGGGCTAGATTTCATGGAGGAAATCTTTGACGCGCTGAGGGCGTCAGGGCTGGAGGCCTTTTTATCAAGGAAGCCATCTTACTTCCTCCCGCGCCAAATAGCTGAGTTGTATCTGAACTCAGAATCCGTAGAAGGAGATATCAGATGCTGATTCGTTATTCATCAGATTGGAGATCCTGCCCGTGCTGTACAAGAGATAAAGCTGATGTCCATCAAGGAAGCTCTTCAGCGAAGCTTTCAGCTTCCGAGCGAAGGATTCAGTACAGTAGGCTATGTGGACGACATTTTGGACGAGTACATGGAAGTATTCTCGCGGAAGCCTACCACATTCGTGAGCCGCCTTCCCAAAGAATGCTATGCTACCGAGTTCAGAGCACTTGCCTATATCGTCACTCAAATATTGACGAGTCAGGCTGGCTCATTTGACCAAGTTTCGAGGCCTAAGATTCAGTTGATGATGGCTATACATGACCATGCGAAGATTAACTGGGCAGTATTCTTCTTGAAGGAGTTTATAGCTCAGGCAGCGAAGTTCGATCATTCCACCAACTGCCTCTCTGTCAAAGGAAAACTCCTATACGGCACGAAGCTCTCAGTTATGATTGAGGACCTTTGGGGAGCTGACAATGCCGTATACGCAGACAAGATGTATTTCAATCCGAATAAAGTGAGGTTTCAGAGCAGCAGCAGCCCTTCAGCAAATTGGCTCAGGGCCTGCTGAGCCTAAGCCAAGCTCTCAGAAGACCTTAACTCCATCTAAGAAGAGGTTACCTCCTAAGACAGCTCCAAAGACACCGACCAAGAAGCTGAAGAAGGTCAGTGAGGCGGTAGTTGGTCCTCCTTCACAACTCAGGGACAAGGCTGAGTCCTCTGAGAAAACTGTGTCAGTGGAGAAGGCCGTCTCTACTGAACAAGGAGAAGCAGTGGACCAAGGGGTAGAAGCTGATCCGATCTCTACTACTCAAATCCCCTTGGATATCCCACCACTCAACAGCATCCCATCTGTTGAAAAATAACTGTCTTCGATAGAGGTTGAGGACTCGAAGACTACTTCAGAGTCAGAGTCAATCGGGATGTAGGCTTCAACATTACAATCGAGAACCTCCCGAGAAATTTCAGAAGC
This sequence comes from Lavandula angustifolia, assembly GCA_028984105.1. NCBI lineage: Eukaryota > Viridiplantae > Streptophyta > Magnoliopsida > Lamiales > Lamiaceae > Lavandula > Lavandula angustifolia. The sequence continues at coordinate 16,700,900 of CM054809.1, read as the reverse complement.
AATCCTGGAGATAGGCAGTCATACAGATTTGATAATATTGGTGAGGCAGGTTAGGCTCCACACTCTGATTCGATTCGAGGAGTGGTCAACACTGAACAAGTTGATCCAGCACCACTCCTGCGAACAACTCCACGAGGAGGAGTTGATGATTAGGGAGAAGATAGGCTACTCAGAGCCTGCAGACATATGCTCCCTAGAGGATCTGAGGGCGGCCATGCTCGCTCTGTTGAACTACCGTCAACCTACTTCAGTGACGGCTCCCTCAGATGGGTCTGATCCTGATGATCAGGACCCGCCCCGTGATTCAGGCCCTGAGAAGCCTGATGAGGGAACTCAACTGGAGAAGGATGCACCTGTTACATCTGTTGAACCACCTCTCAGCATCCTTCCTCTAGCCCAGTCGGCAGCTGGTACCTCTAAGTCGGCGGACCCTGTAAAGCTGTTGCTGGGGTCTGCATTTAAGGTAGCGCCCAGCCCGAAGAGCCGATGATCGAAGATAGTGGCTAGGGCACTGAGGAGTCAAGGTGCTAAGAACATACTCCTTGTCCGCGCCATCCACAAGACGTGGAGGCAGTCCACGCAGGCTCAGAGTGCGGAGATAAAGGGGCTCAGAACGACGATTCAGAATACGCCTGCCCCCGACTTCTCTACTATATTGACCAATGCACTTGCCACTCAGAGAGCCAACTTCGAAGAGCAACAGAAGTTAATGTAAGTTGCCGAGGCCAAACTTCTCGAAGAATTCAAGGCAGCCCAGTCAGCTCATACTGAATCCGTATCTTCCCTGACTCAGGCCTCGGAGCTCAGACTTAACTCTATTCAGAAGGCCATGGAAGATAAAGTGGATCAGAAGTTGCTATCTATTCAGACTGTGGTGGAGACCTCTCAGAAGAAGTACAACGAAGAACTCACAGATGAGAGGAATGAGCTCCATGAGAGGCTTGTCAAACTGTAAGATGCCTTAGACAAACTTGCCTCAGCTTACACCAGTCTAGATAAGAAGGTACAAACACCTACCCTTGGCTTATTTGCTGATGCCAAAAAGGGGGAAGGTAAGGAAAAGGTACCCAGAGCACCAAGGGAAGTAAGGACAGTGGCAGAAGCATCTCAGACTCAGCAATCCAGAGCATAAGATGATTCGTACTTGTTTGTTTATACTAAGAAAATCTCAGTTAATCTATACGCAGGACAAATATCTACTTATAGTCGTAGTGACTTTACAATTCTCAACCTTGATGGTTAGAGTTTCTCCAACCGTGAAGGAGTTCTTACAATAAGAACAATTCAAAAGATGAACTCCTTCGAGGTTCTAAGCTATTGATATTACAATGAGCACGCTTAGATATAGAAGGAGAACTAAAGGATCTCTAGAGAGAAGAACTAAAATGATCTTCAAATGAGCAAGTTGTTCGCTGTGTTTGGCTATGAGCTCGCTAGAGTATGTTCGCTTGAAAGCTTGTGTTCCCGGTTTCTTTCTGCTGAAGACTATTCTCTATTTATAGTCTTCGATTTGTTAATAGACCCGTTGGAGGGAGTCTAGACACATGTCGATTAAGACAAGGAAAACACCCATATAAATTTAAACATTATTGTAGAGATATTGTAGAGATTACATCTTGTTCAGTGTCGGAGCAGCTTTATGGCAGAGCTGGTAGGATATTGTCGGCTCCTTATTTGTCGAGTTTATGAGAGTAGGTGAGGCTTGTTCAAACTCCAAGAGTACGATGAGTTGATTTCCTCTGAATCCTCGGACCTTCAACTGATGTATCCTCTATTGACACTCGTTTGATAAATTCAGTACGCAGGCTCGAATTCCTTTGCAGATTTTGTTGGTCGATAGTTGTCCAACTGACTTCATCGATACTGATGTCTCCAGCTGAGTGCAGAATCTTCTACTGAATGCACAACTATTGAACTCTAGCCTACTGAGTTCCTAAAAATTTGAACTAAATTAAGTTATTACAATATCAAAGGTTCATCATTCAGTTAGGGGTTTTGGGATTTCAAATCTTATCATACTGAATCTCATCCCAACAAATCTCATTATGGACCTGTTGTAACAGAAGCCTATTAGAAATATAATGAATTAATGGGCTATAGTTACAAGAATAAATATCACGTATTAAGGTGATTTATTCATTCTATTCTCCTATACACACGTTTAAGAGAGAGGGTTTAAATTTTTTCTTCAGTTATCTGTCTATAGGGAGGAAGAAAATGGCCGTAACAGAGATTAGAAGGTCTGGTCGAGAGTTGTAATTAGAGCTACAACTACATACGAAGGAGGGGGTAATTTCTATTCCTTCACCAGCTACATAGCATCCTCTCCTTTGCATTGCATTCTACTATGTCCCTTTTGGCCTCATACTCCATATATATAATCGACCATTAATGGAGTTGATGACGTAGAAGTATACCTCTTCTCTTTAAACAACTGATCCAACTTAACCTCAAGTTAGCCAAAATCATCCTCCATCTTGAGATACTTTTTAAAATAGTGATCATTAAGAAAATCCCCACTTGACAGGTTAAGAGATCTCTTAAGAATGGCATTTGGATCGTTATAGTAACTATTCGAAAAGTCCCCTTTAAGACCGACATTCACCATAGTATTTGATTAACCTCTCATCCCCTGGTAGAAACACTACAACATACTCACATCTAAATATTCATGATTTGGGCAACTATCAACATGTTGTCCAAATTGCTCCCAATAAGATCAAAAGGATTCATCTATGTCTTGAGCAATTCCTGATATTTACTTCTTGAGACAATTCCTCTTGGTTTGAGAGATATATTTGTCAAAAATTCCTAGCGGATCAGGGACCCATTTTGTAATCGATTGAGGTCGAAGACTGAAAAACCAGATAGTGCTCTATCTCGTAATGTAAAATGAAATGTCTTTACTTTAAGAGCATCCATATGGCCTTGCTTGTGCAGGGCACAAACTCTAGTGAACCGCTCCAAAAAGGAAAAGGGGTTCTCATTCAGTTTCTTACAAAACTTCTAACTTGCGTGTATCAAATTCAGTTTGACGTCAATTTGATCGGTCTTAACTATCCGAATTCGACCTAGGAGGTCATTTCCTAAAATCCTTGACACTGAATTAATCCTCGGATTAGGAGGATGTTCTCCATTCTTGCCTTCAGCATGTTCATCCATGATCTCTTCTTCAGACTCTGAACTCTCCTCTTGAGTATTCTGTCATATCAAGTAGATCACGACAGGTTCCATTTGTTGCTTGCTGGTTCTGTTACCAGCCTTTGTTTTGTCATTTGTCTGCGAAATTGAAGCAGGCTCTGCGTGAGAGAGAAGTTGTTGCCTTCCTACCTTTTCCTCCTTCGTATTCCTCTTTGTTGTTGTTGGGATAAGGATTCGATAGATGCATTTATAGATTTGAAGATCCCAAAAACCCCTAGCTGAATGATATACCTTCATTCTGTAATAGCTTAGTTTGAGTTTAGTTGTTAGGAACTCAATAGGCTAGAGTTCAGTAGCTGCAGGGTTCAGTAGAAGACATTGCACTCAGCTGATGAACTCAGGATTGAAGAAGTCAGTTGGTCAGCCGACCACCAACTAAATCTGCACAGGAATTCGTGCCCATGCACATATACTCAGAAGAACGTCAGTAGGAAGTCACTTCAGTTGAAGGTCCGAGGGTTCAGAGGAAGTCAACCTTGATGTTTGACAAGTCTCATCTACCAATCTACCTCGACCAATAAGGAGCCAACAACAACTTATCTTTTCTGACAAAAGCTGCTCCCAGACTGAAAAAGAAGCATATCTCTACAGTGCACCTACTCATCAACGTTCAAATTTAAGGAGCCATTTTCCTTGTCGTTTTGACATGTGGCTAGACCTCCCTCCAACAGATCGATTCACCATCGACGACTATATAAGAGAAGTCTTCATGCAGAGACACTACCGGGAACCTAAGGTATCTACGCACAAAACTCTTAAAGCTATCATTCGAAGAATCCAGTGAAGACCTAGCTTTCTTAGAAGAACCTTCTTAGTTCATCACTTAGAGTTATCCTTTGTTCCCCTTCTCTTATCTAAGCAAGCCTTATTGTAATATCTATAGCTTAGAAACCTCGAGGAAGTTCACATATTTGTGAAACTATTCTTATTGTAAGAACTTCCTCTTAGTTGGAGAAGACTCAAACTCTTTAAGTTTGAAACCGTTGTAAAAGTCACTACGACTATAAGTAGAGAATCTGTCCTGCGAACAGATCACTGAGAACTTGCTCAGTATAAGCTTAAAGTTATATCTGTCTTGAGAACAGATCATTGATACTTGCTCAGTATAAATATAACAAGTATCCTGCTTTGGTCAGGACAGTGGACGTAGGACCCAGTGAGTTCGAACCACTTTAAAAATCTGCTTTGTTGATTTACTATTTTATTTTACTGATCATATTGCATTTAAATTGTATTTCATGAAACTCAGCATAAAACCGATTTTCCAACCGAGACGTTTCATAGGGCCTACACTTCCACACACCACTCTGATACTGAACGATTGTTCGACTGACTTAAGTCAGTAGAAGAATTTCTTGCCCTCGCGATCTGAAAGTATATTTGGCTGTTTGGCTTAGTTCAGTAGCAAACTCAGCTAGAGCTGACTTTCTCGTTTGAGAAACGAATTTGTATTCAGGTGTATTCACCCCCCCCCCCCACACACACATGAACCACGTCTCAGGACCAACAATTGGTATCAGAGCATAGTGTTCTTAACTGATCATCGTTTTCTGAAACTGGTCTATCTCGAACAAAGATCCTAGGAAAACCCATTTTCACTGCATCTTGCATATCTTCATTGCATCCTATATCCTATTTTTTCAATGGCTGATATTTCAGGGATTAGGACGGTACATATGTTCTCAACAGAGAACTATACGGTATGGCGAGTGAGGATGGAGGCACATTTAACCTCGCTGCACGACAGCATGACCGATGTACTGGAGAAAGGTGCTATTGTTCCAATGGTTTGACTGCGCAGAAGGTGCCCAAACTGGTCCGAATGTCGCTAAAGACAAAAGTCTCTTCAATCCTGAGGAGAAGAAACTTCACAACCTCGACCGAGTTGCTCAAAACGTAATTTTGATGACACTCAATGACCCATATCTCGGAAGAGTACATGATTGAAAGACTGCAAAGGAGCTATGGGATCCTCTCGTGGTGCTGAGCCAAGGAACTCCATAGATCAAAGAAAACAAACTGGAGTTAGAGCTGCAGAAACTCGAGGCATTCGCTATGCTTCATGGGAGTCCATAGATGATTTCAGTTCTCGATTCACAAATCAAATCAACATCATCAATAGACTGGGGAAAACGTTCAACAATAAGGAGACCAACACAAAGATTTTTAGGGCTCTCAGTAGGCGCAAATGGTATTCTTTTGCTACGTGTATGAGGAGATCTGACTTGAATTCTTTTACTCCTGATTATGTATTTTTAGAGCTAAAAATAGAGGAGTTCGAATTCAACCTTCCACACACCCCCGGTGCTGAAGCTGAAGAGCTAATGGATCACCCTTATAAGGCATCGGCTAACACTCCCAGAGCAAGTCCCTCAGCAACAAGCCAATAAGCTGGAAGCTCAGTGACCATACCCACTGCTGACAACTTGGCTGAGAAGTATGCTCTCCTCGCTGTGAAATACCAGAAGGAGAAAGAAATGTTCAGAAGGAAGATGAAAAAGGCTTCCCAAAAGTATCAAGGTGAGAAAGATCATAATCGCACGAAAAGTGAAACTAAATCTCTACCTGATTGCAGGAGTACCGAAGCTGCCCCCGTGGAATGAAAAGAAACATCTAGAAGGGATGGCAGAACCTCAGTATGTTACAACTGCAAGAAGCCAGGACACTTCCAGTACGAATGTCCTGAACTCTCAGTAGCTGAAAGAGCTAAAAGGCAAGCCCGACGCGACAAGTTCGCGAAGAAGAGGCAAGCCTACATAATTAGAGAGTTGTTCGATTGCTCAAGCGATGAGGAACTGTTTATGGAATCGTCCGATGACGATGTCGCATTCATGGCAATCGAGACAGAAGATGCTGAACAATGTCTAATGGCCGGAGAAGAGGCTGAGGTAAATTCTGAACCCATTATATGCCCCTCTTCACCTTGCACAAACGACACAAGCTCTGATGCAGGAGAACCGTTGGATGTGGTTCTTGCGTACAAAGATCTTCTTGAAGAGCAAATCCAGATGAGCTAACAGTTCAGCAAGACGATTCAGGAGATGGATCTCCTGAAAGCAGAGAATCAGAGACTTTCAAAGAGAAGTCAGGACTCTACTAAGTCTGAAGGACTTGTTCTAAGACTGAAGGAAAATATTAACTCTCTGATGACTAAGTCTCAAGACCAAGAAGCACAGATTTTAGTGATGTCCAAAGTCATCTTTGAGAAGGAGACTGAAATTGCTAATCTCAAGGAAACTCTCACACATACCAGAAAAGAATATGAAGCTCTAAGAGAGAGTGATGATGTATGGAGAACCTTGATGACAGAGCAATACATTAGAGAAAAAGAGAAGTTGGAGAAGCTATTACGAGCGCAAAGACCAGATGCCTCCAAAGAAGGACTTGGTTATACATGTGAAGCCTCCACTTCAGGACAGAAGAGCTCCACCAAGCTGACTGATAGGTTTGTCCAAGGGGTAACTCAACATGCAGAATTTACATCTCCTCAGACAAAGAACAAGTAGAAGTTTCAAGCACCTCAGTCTAGCAACAGGAAGGTGACCTATGGTTCTTGTCCCAAGATACCAAGAGCAAACTCGAGGGAGACCAAGAAGGTCAGGTGGGTTGAACAGTATGGCTACGAACAACTGACTCATCCAGCTCAGTACGGATCGTACTACTATGAGCCAAGAGTCAAAATCCCTAAGGTTCAGATGAAGAAGAAAGATGGACCTCAAAAGTCTAAGAAGTCGGCTACTCCAAGTTCAATGGAGTAAACTACTAACAACAAGGGAAAGAAGAAGTCTGAAACCATCAGGATTGTCAGACAAGTTTGGATCCTCAAATCTAACCATTAAGGACCCAAGCTGAACCCAAAGAGTACCTGAATCTATTATGACACATCAAAAAGAGAAGCTGGATGCTCAAGATATATGACACATCAAAAAGCCTACTGACCGACTACATTCAGCAAGACGGAGCCAAAATTGAGTAAGTGACAACTCCAAAGGCTACACAAGGGGATACGACACACTGAAAATAGGAACTGCAATAGTTCCTAGGGTATCCTACGTTGAACGACTTCAACACAATCTCCTCTATGTTAGTCAATTCTGTGATAACTCCAATAAAGTGACTTTTGACGCAAGTTTTTGTGATGTTCTTGATAAATCTACAGGAAAAACTGTGTTATCAGGGTCGCGGCGGAGAAACATATACTATGGTGAATGGAATATCGCCGAACCAGAAGCATGCCTGCTAGCACACACGAGGTCAGATGACAAAACAGCATGGCTGTGGCACAGACGACTGAGTCATCTGAACTTCAAGACAATGAACAAGCTAGTACGTTGATGCTAAAGTCAAACGACTGCCTAACGAAGTATTCAAGATACATAAAAATTGTGAAGCACGTCTGAAGGGGAAGCAAACAAAGTCAAGCAATCTGCCCATTTCGTCACCTTCCACTGATGGAATCCTTCTACTGTTGCACATGGATTTATTTGGGACAGTCAACCCAGTGACGATCAGAGGAAAGAAATATGCTCTTGTAGTCATTGATGACTATTCAAGATATACTTGGGTGACATTCATTATTCAAGATATACTAGGGTGACATTCATTGCAAACAAATCTGACGTCAAACTTGAGCTGCCGAAACTACTGAAGCGGCTAAGCGTCGAAAAAAAAATCAAGATTCAAAGGATACGCTCAGATCGTGGAACTGAATTTCTGAACTGGATGGTAAAAGACTTCTGTGAGGCTGAAGGCATTGAACACGAAACCTCAGCAGCACGAATGCCTCAGCAGAATGGACTTGCTGAAAGGAAGAACAGAACGCTTAAGTAAGCAGCAAGGACGTTATTTCCAGATTCAGGTCTTCCATTGAAGTTCTGGGCAGAAGCTACTGATACTGCCTGCTACACTCAAAACCGGTCTCTACTGACTCAGATGCACATGAAGACGCCTTACGAACTATGGAAAGGGAGAATTCCTTCTATTTCACACTTCCATATTTTTAGTTCTCCGTGCTTTATCCACAATAACGGAAAGGACCAGTTAAAGGGTCTTTGAAAGTAAGTCAGACATAGGAGTCTTCTTAGGATACTCCAGGGTCAGCAAAGCTTTCATGGTCTTTAAGTACAGGACCCTTTGCGTGGAGGAAAGCCCTCATGTTGTATTTGATAAATTTATTTATGAGTTCAAGAAGTCAAACTCTCAGCCAGAAGCTGAAGAGGTCAGCAGCAAGCTACAGGATCTAAGCTTAAAAGACAACACTGAAAAGATCCAGCATTGTTGGGATAATGATTCCGATGATGAAATTCAGAATCCAACAAGCAATGTAGGTGAGGAGATTGATTCTACAAAACAGAATCAATCTCATGTGATTTTGGTCGATGAGGAAACCAATATGGTAACTGAGACCTCTACTGAGAATAACAACTCAGGGGGAACTGTCAATGTTCCTGAGCTAAATGCCGCTAAACCTGGTGACTCAGTAGACCCAACCCTTGTTACTGAATTACTTCAAACACAAAACAGTACAACTGAAATTCCTAACACTCCTCCTGTTTGTGTTGAATCAATTCCAGATGAAGTAACAAGATGTCGTCGTTCGTGGTTAGATGCTCACTCTTCAGATCTTATCATTGGAGATCCTTCAGCCAGTGTCAAGACAAGATCCAGATTCTAACAAGGAGAAAGTGTTTTATATTCATGTTTCTTGTCGACTGAAGAACCTCAGACAATCGAGGATGCACTGAATGATGCTGATTGGATCATCGCCATGCAAGAAGAGCAGAATCAGTTCACGCCAAATGACTTATGGGAGCTTGATGACAAACCTAGACATCAACACGTGATAGGAACGAAGTGGGTCTTCAAGAACAAGCGTGATGAAAACAATGTCATTGTCAGGAACAAAGCTCGACCCGTTGCCAAAGGTTATTGTCAATCGAAAGGAATAGATTTTGACGAAACATTCGCCCCAGTCCCAAGATTGGAAGCTATTCGTCTATTCCTAGCTTATGCAACACATCAGTTGTTCACAGTCTATCAGATGGATGTTAAGTCAGCTTTCCTAAACGGCGTACGGAAGGAAGAAGTTTATGTTGAACAACCGCCCGGCTTTCAGCAGGGACATCAAGTTTATAGACTTAAGAAAGCTCTGTATGGGTTAAAACAAGCACCTAGGGCTTGGTACGATACCTTCTCAGACTTTCTACTTCAGAAAGGTTTTCAGAAAGGAACAGTGGATCGCACCATATTCAGTATCAAGTCAGGAGAAGATAATTTACTGGTGCAAATCTACGTGGACGACATCATCTTTGGATCAAGGAATCTGACTATGTGTCAGAAATTCGAGCAGATGATGAAAGAAAAATTTGAAATGTTGATGATGGGAGAGATGAACCATTTCCTTGGACTTCAAGTCAAACAATCAAAGAAGGGAATATTCATTAATCAAGCTAAATATACAAGAAATCTCATCAAGAAGTTCGGCTACGAATCCAGCAAGTCAGTAAAGATACCCATGAACACCAATCTCAAGATTGATCTTGACAAAGAGGGAGTATCTGTTAACTCAACTGACAATCGTCCTATTATAGGTTCTTTATTATATCTTACTGCAAGCAGACCTGACATAACTTATGTTGTGGGTGTATGCGCGAGATTTCGGGTGAATCCCAAGAAGAGACATATAGATTCAGCGAAGAGAATTCTTCGTTACCTGAAGGGAACACCTGATGTTGGATTATGGTATCCTGCTGATGATAATTCTGATGCTGGCTATGCAGGTTGCCGAATCGACAGAAAATCAACCTCAGGAACTTGTCAGTTCCTCGGTAGCAAGCTCATATTGTGGTTTTCAAAGAAACAGCATTCAGTAGCAACGTCCACTACTGAAGCTGAGTATATGGCTGTCGGAAGGTGTTGCGCACAGATACTGTTGCGCACAGAGTAAATGGTCCAGGAAGTACTAAGTAATGGGGAACTTACTTTTAGTACGCTGAATACGATGTTCAGCTGACAGGTTATGAGTATTAAATTCAGCATTTGGTGATTCAGCATGTCATAGCATTTATTTTCTGCCTTTAATGTTCATCGTATTGCATTGAGTATGTCGTTTTCATAAAACTCACGACATTCCGCAAAACTGACTGCGGCTCATTAAATGCATGTCATTTCACCTTACCATTTAGGCGATAGAGATAAGTAGGTGAGATTATAGGCGGCATAGTAATCATAACCTATTATAACATCCAATCTGAGCCGTCTACATTTTAAAACCTGATTAATCTCAACCGCATGCTTAAAAACCGCCTCATATTCAAATCTGAATATATCTACGTATGTCATCTCTAAACCGCCTTACATTTCCGCCATTAATGAAGAACTTATGCTCTCTGCATTTGCTTAAAACTTGCATAAGACTTCTACTGCATTATTAGCACATTCTCTTCGGTAAGAATTCAATAAACTAAATCTACTACTAAGTTAATCTATTTTCGAGTGCTAACCTCTGTTTTGCAGATTTCAATTATTAAAGATGGCGCAATTCATTCCCACCAGTGATGTGACTATCCCGGAGGATATTGAGCATATCATTTTTGGGAAGAGGGTTCTCTATGAGCCCGTTCTGTCCGTCAGGACGTGTGGCGTGGAATGTATGACGCCAGATTTTGATGCCCTAGAGAGATCGGGCCTCCTACCGATTTTGTCTCACTCTCCGCGTCAACAGCTTCCTCGCCAGGTCGCTGAATTCTTCCTGAATTTCCGTCAGGATGGCGACTCGAAGACCTCTCCTCAGTCATTTCGAGGCGTGAGGTTCGTCCCAGTCAGTGGGAGGACAGGGCCACACAGGTGGACGTAGCTAGACGTCTGCGTATCAGCTTTGAGTTGGAAGATGAAGGGACACCAATCGCCGGGTATATGGAGTCTGAGATAGACAAGTACCTGTGCCGATTCAGCGGACAAAAGAGCATAGTCTTCAAGGCTGCTTTCCCCAAGGGTTAGCTGCATCCGCAGTACAGGGGATTGGCATACATCGTCAATCTTATTTTAATGAGCACAGCGGGATCGTATGATTAGCTTTCCTGCATCCGCATCTAGTTATGATAGCTATAGTAGATGAGGCTCCTATCAACTGGAACGCTTTCTTCAGAGCTGAATTCAAGGCTCAGTCACAAAAGTTTATAGACTCTGAAGACGGCATGAAGCTCATTCCGAAAGGAAAGCTTCTGTATAGGACTAAGGTGTCCATTATGATCGAGGATGACCTTCCCGATAAAGTCTCCTTCGCCGATGCCTACTACTTCGATCAGAGGCTGCTGAAGTTCGCCAATGCAGCCACTGCTGAGAAATCAATAGGGAAGGGACTGGCTGCTAAACGCCCCTTGGAGATCACGTAGGCTCCCGTCCCTACTCAGTCGAAGAAGCAAAAGACGCTGAAGAAGCCAACTTCAATCGTCCTACCTCCCTCACCTAGATCTGCTGAGGACTCTGGGTCTGGAAAACATGATGTGACCTTGAAAGAGAAGGTGAAGAGAGTGCTATCAGAGGAAACTCAGTCGGAGACCCCCGCTGATACTCAAGCTGCTGAGATTTCCTCCCTCCTGACTTCAGTGTTGAACGCCCAACTGAAAGCAGCTGATGAAGTCGCAGCTGAGATTCCCGAGATCAGTGCACATGCTGATCTCGTGGACATAGCGGTCCGCGCCCGAGTCCAGATGCGCCTTAGATTCCTGGAGTGGGATCTACTAGAAAAGACCATCCGTCTCAGGACTCTATCCACTCTGTTGGAGGAAGAACAACAATTGAAAGAGGAGATTGGCTATGAGGAGCCATCTGACATCGCCTCTATGGAGGACTTAAAGGCCATGATGCTCATGTTGCTCAATGATAGAATACAAGGAGCTCGGCCTTCCTCCTCTCAGCCTCCTCCATCTCCTCCTCCATCTCCTCCACGTGATGGATCACCCATGGATGCAGACCAGGGAGGATCTGCTAAGGGTAAAACTCCCACGGATGATCAGCCACCTCCTCCTCCTACATCAGGCCAAATCATCCAGACTCCATCCTCAACTCAGCCTCAAGCCAAACGTAGATATCAGGCTGCTGAGATCAAGGAGCTCACTACGGAGTTAATTAATAAGGTGATCAAGCGTCAAGCACACAAGAACCGGAATCTTTTCGATGATGTGAACACGAAGTGGAGCAAGTTCACTGAGGCTCAAACGAAGATGCTGACCATCCTTACTACTGAAGTGCAGAGGATCAGCACTCCAACATCTATTAATGTTGAAGAGATCCTCACGAAGGCACTTGAGGCACAGAAGACCGACATGACTGCTCAGTTCCAGAATATATTGCAGTCGCAGACCAAGCTTTTCTCAGAAGAAGTGGCGGCTGTAACAGGTCGAGTCCAGAAGGCAGTTGAGGAGAGATATAAGTTCAAAGCTGACAGTGTCTCTAAAGCACTGACTCAGCAACACGAATCCTGCCAGGAGATCAAGAAAACTACTTCTGACGCTGTTGAAGACTACCTCACCTGATTCGACAAATCCAAGGATGCTCTACTGAAAGCTATCAATCTAGAGCAGGAGCTAAGGTGGGACTCTTACACTGACGCAACAACTGATATTGCCTCAGGCATGACTACGGTCAAGGCCTCAGTAGAATCGCTGACACAAAAGGTTAATGTTCTGGCGACGCTAATTGATGATGCCAAAAAGGGGGAAAAAGTCCAGATCTGCTCATCTTAGAGCCCTCCTTAAGGCAGAAGATCAGTAGGGAGTACCTAGTTCAGCAGCTCAGGGGGAAGTTCCAACTGAAGGAACTACTGACTCAGCTGTAGCTGAGGTGGCCACATACTTGGAGAATCTACCTACTGAAGACTCGCCACCTCCAGCTGAAGAAAGGTGATAAAGGCAAGGCTCCAGCTGACCCTAGTCCGCCCAGAGAGAAGAAGCATAATTTCAAATCTCGCGAAGAGCAAATCGCCTTCGACGAGAAATTGGCCAGAGAACTAGCTGAACAGGATGCTAAGAAGAAGCCTGCAGCAAAGAAAGGGGTACAGATCCGATCTCCAGCGCCTTCACGCACAAGATCTAGTGTCCCCAAACAATCCAAATCTTCAGCAGTAGCAACTAGATCCCAACAATCCAAACCCGGACAGTCCAAGTCTGAGAAGCAAGGCGCGTCTGCATCTAAATCTAAATCCGCATCGCCTGCTGACTCAGAGGAGTAGCATGTGCCCTCAACGGTCCCCTCTAAAGAACAAGAGCGAGAAATGAAAGAGATTTGGGATGCATGTGAGCGGGCACTTGACCGTACAACTGAGGCCAGGCAAATCAGAGAGGCGAGAGAGAGAATTCGCCTAACCGACTTAGAGGCTCTCAGGCTGCGAACGGAAAAAGAAGAAAGGGTGGGGGTGCCTAAGAAAGACAGAAGCATACCCACCTCTTCCCGATACTTTAGGAGACGGGAACCAGGCAGTGATGTGAAGAGGATAGTCTTCAAAAGAACTGATGATTGGGTACCTCTCAAGCTGAATCAGCAATGGGAGAAGCTGAAGATGGACTTCATTAAGAGATACTATGTCTGGAAAGTCGGAAGTGAAGATATTACTGATGTTGATTCATACTTCAAAGACTTCCTGACTGTTGTGAACCCAGCCCTCCTTGCTGAAATTCAGACGTTGCTGGATCAAACAGGCCAAACGCTCAAGGCTCCTCCTTTCAGAATTCTTTCTCCTCCGATGACTCATCAAGACAATCTGTGCAAAAAGGAGATAGAAGAAGAAATCAAGGAAGCCATCATCAGCAGAGCACTAAGGAAATATATTGAAGAAGACTTAGCGGAGATCAAGGCCTTGAGAAGCAGAGTTTATTCAAGTTATTGCCTTGAGCTTCCGGAGAAGAAGTCTGCTGATTTTCGTGCTCGCATGCAGCAGTTCAACAAGAAGCCGAGCTGACCTCTCTCTCCTTAGTCTAGTTTTTGTAGTGATAGCAAGTCATGTTCTGTAATTCTCATTCATCTATGACAGTTATCACTTTTAGCCTCGATAATTACTCATTGTCTTTACGACTTTATTTACTTTTCAGCACAACTGATCACTTAAGTGATCAAATATTTCTCTAACTGACCCTATGTGACTTATATGCTTATCTGCCTAAGAATTATTCCCTACTGATTATTTGTGTTTGCTCTAATCTTCTATGATACCTTGCTAGTACTTAGAGGGAAGGGATCTTACACATGCATATAGAGGGAAATTTTTTCTTAGGGGGAACCCGCCTTATAGGGACATTATTGATAACTGCTGAATTTACTTTTGATGATTAGCTACTAAGAAGTATGATCTATTCTGAGCTTTGATTGTTTTGTGTGTATTGGCCCTGATATCTCACGAATGTGCTAAACTTACTTTCTAGCCCTGATATCTATCAGAAGAATATCTGATAACTTCAGCATGCTATAACTATGTTAATTGTATTAATTTCTGTAAATTCTGATACATTTAGCATTCCATAACTGTTTTGTTTTAACATGGCTCTGATACATTACTTGATATCATAAGATAACTCTGATATTCTTTTACTTGTGATTGCTCTTATTCTTTCTTTTCATTATTGGAGCACTTCTTCTAATAGATCTTTACTCAGTAGTTATAGCTCTTAACCTTAGCATATTTCTTGATAGAAGATGTAATAGGTTTTGGCATCATCAAATTGGGGGAAATTGTTGAGATAAGGATTCAGTAGATGCATTTATAGATTTGAAGATGCCAAAACCCCTAGTTGAATGATATACCTTCATTCTGTAATAGCTTAGTTTGAGTTCAGTTGTTAGGAACTCAGTAGGCTAGAGTTCAGTAGCTGCAGAGTTCAGTAGAAGACCTTGCACTCAGATGATGGACTCAGGATCGAGGAAGTCAGTTGGTCAGCCGACCACCAACTAAATCTGCACAAGAATTTGTGCCCATACACTGATAATCAGAAGAACGTCAGTAGGAAGTCACTTCAGTTGAAGGTCCGAGGATTCAGAGGAAGTCAACCTTGATGTTTGACAAGTCTCACCTACCAATCAACTTTGATGTTTTGACATGTGACTAGACCTCCCTCCAACGGATCTATTCACCATCGACGACTATATAAGAGAAGTCTTCATGCAGAGACACTACCGGGAACCCAAGGTATCTACGCACAAAACTCTTAAAGCTCTCATTCGAAGAATCCATTGAAGAACTAGCTTTCTCAGAAGAACCTTCTTAGTTCATCACTTATAGTTATCCTTTGTTCCCCTTCTCTTATCTAAGCAAGCCTTATTGTAATATCTATAGCTTAGAAACCTCGAGGAAGTTCACATATTTGTGAAACTGTTCTTATTGTAAGAACTTCCTCTTAGTTGGAAAAGACTCAAACTCTTTAAGTTTGAAACCCTTGTAAAAGTCACTACGACTATAAGTAGAGAATCTGTCCTGGGAACAGATCACTGAGAACTTGCTCAGTATAAGCTTCAAGTTGTATCTATCTTGAGAACAGATCACTGAGACTTACTCAGTATAAATATAACAAGTATCTTGCTTTGGTCAGGACAGTTGACGTAGGACCCAGTGTGTCCGAACCACTTTAAAAATCTGATGTGTTGATTTACTGTTTTTTTATACTGTTCATATTGCATTTAAATTGTATTTCATCAAACTCAGCATAAAACCAGTTTTCCAACCGAGACGTTTCATATGGCCTACATTTCCGCACACCACTCTGATACTGAACGACTATTCGACTGACTTAAGTCAGTAGAGCTGAACTCAGTAGAAGAATTTCTTACCCACGTGATCTGAAAGTATATTTGGTTGTCTGACTCAGTTCTGTAGCAAACTCAGTTAGAGCAGACTTTCGCGTTTGAGAAACGAATTTTTATTCAGGTGTATTCACCCCCCCCTCCCCCTCTACACCTGAACCACGTCTCAGGATCAATAGTTGTCTTTTCTATCTCCGAATCAAATACAAGGTTTGAGCGAGAAGACCAGCTCATTAAATACTTAAATAGAACAAAAGATTTGTAGAAAATAGGCTAAAGGCACATCACTCCCATGCAGCGGTGCCAATTTGGTGATCGCTATCTTGCACCCGATATTCTGCAAAAGCTAGAACTTAAATCAGTGTAGCTAACAGTTTCTATAATCTTTTCGAAGACATGGAATGGAGTTTATGATGCATTTTCCATAATCTTTTCGAGTTTGGTTAGCAACCACACAATTTTGGTTTTTTACGAAACTAGTTTTCATGATTAAAGCAATAATTAAATAACAAAACAGATATAAAATACGCAATAAAGATAGGTATGAAGAGAATATCCACACACACATTTTCGATAAACGAGAGTAATGATTAATTATCCTACTGAATCAACTAGTTATAGGCCATCCTAATTAAGCTGACACATCCCTTATTCCACTTTACTTAGTCGATAGCTGCTATGATGGCTATTAAACGACTACTTCTCTAACCTAGTCACAATCTAGCTATGTTGATGAGAAATCGTAGGTATAACAATTAGACAACAATAAAACCAAGGGAATAGAGTTTAGAAACCTACTTGTATGATGGGTATCTAATCCTCTCCAACATAGTTAATCCATTTATTCAATGAATAATCTTGCTAGTTATCTAGCCTTATTCCACGAGAAATGATGAAAGTACTAAATTCGATACGAACTAAATAACATATGGTGATATGGCCTAATTTACTAATTCGAATAATTAATGCGAATTAATTTGAAACCCCTTAGATTAATTAAGAGTCGTTAAGTCTCACATACTTTTCATGTGTGTGTTTTACATCTCGTCGAATAACTAGAAATTTAGCTACTCATCTTACTAGTCTATCTAGGAAAGCAGAAGAGAATGGATATGTGAACTGTAAACATTCTAAACCCTAACATGCACGAACTAAAATACGAAAACAACATATACGAAACACGAAGCTTAAACTAAAAATAATACCAAATGATTAGACAAGGGACCAAACAAGTCTTTGATCCTCAAACGAAACATGCAACAACGAAACTTAAACAAGTCTTCCAAAACAAGAATTGAAATAGTGTTTATTGATTCCTCCCCAGCTCTAGAATATAAAAATATTAAATGGAAAGTGCTCTCATAATATTGATTTTTGCGCAGGAATAATTATTGTGAACGAATGACTTACGGTATGAAAAGTGTAGAGAACCCCCTCTCGTTTCTGTCTCTTCGAGCGGCTTTCATAGGGCTGATCTTCCTCCTTCCAGGTAAATCTTCTCTCTAAGGAAAGATATGGTTCGATAAATTTTATTCAAATCTTTCCTTATTTCTCCTTTTCTTTACCATCAAGGCTCCCTCTTTCCTTCTCAAATTTTCACCTAAAAATTGAGCCAAACCGCGCCTTTTTGCCTCTAAATCCTTTCACCCCTCGCATCCAAGTCACACACCACATCACCCTCTTTTTCTTGCAAAAACTTCCAGAAACACTTCCAAAATGCCTAGGTAGATGAAAAATCGGCTAGGAAGTGAGTGGTGCAAAATTGATTCATCAGTTCCCACTTTGGATTTGAAATTTCCTTCAATTAAGTAATCTTCAATCTTGCATTTCCTGACTAGGAGTTTTTGCCCCTCTAAATGTGGAAGTGAATCTTGTTGAATGCCTAAATGATCTTATCTTTAGGTTGAATTTAGTATTTATATCGTTGGAGGCCTCGAAAATCCCACACAACAACAAACCTACCTAATAGGTAATGTCTAATTTGGAACATTCACCAGTATCCACTAAACCCTGCCGCAGCATGACATATGTTGTGTGATGATTTATATTATAATATCTGAATAGTTCAGTAGTTGTTTCACCAGTATCCACTAAACCCTGCCGCACCAGTATCCAATATACTAGACTTAGTTCAGTAGTTGTTTCACATTTTGTAGAAGATCTCGTGTCAGTAGCCTCTAGATTTCAATTGTCTGAAGACTCGGTATAGCTCCGTTCAGTATTGAGGAATGTACCGAATGTAATAGTATGTCCAACAAAGCAACGATCATTTGACCTAAGACATGCAGAATGTCAGTAGAGACAACTTTTCAATAAAGGTGTCTAAGGTTTCATTCAGAGGAAGTCAACTCAGATCAGCCTTGGAGTTTGAACAAGCCTCAACTACCAATTATACCTTGACTAATGAGGAGCTACCACTGTATCCGTTCTGACATAAAGCTACAGTCAACATCTGAACCCTGAAATGTTAGAATTGTTTTAGCAATTCAAATTGAAGAAGACCATTTATTAGCCATGTAGCCACGTTTCTAGGTCATCTCCAATGGATCTATTCACTAATGATGCCTATAAATAAAGATCATCTTCATTGGGTTGAAAAAAATAGGGAACTTGAAGAACTCAAGTTAAAACTAGCAAGCTCAAATGTGTACGCATCAAAGAACCCTAGAATTGACAGGTTATCATCTAGTTCTTTACTCTAGAGTTATCTAGTTCCCTTCTCTATCCATTTAAGCTAACCTTGTTGTGTCTTAAGCTTAGAATCCGAAGGAGTTCATTTATTGAACTGTTCTAATTATAAGAACTCCTTCATCGTTGGAGAAAGCATCAAACCCTAGTGTTTGAAACCATGTAAAGTCACTAATACTAGAGTTAGTTGAGATGTTACGTGCGAATGGATTGACTGAGAATTTCTTAGTATAATACAATCAAGAACTCATGGAAATGGGAAAGTAAAGTAGGATCTTGCATATCCGAACCACTCTAAAAACCCATATGTTATTTACAGTTGCATTGATTATTGTTCACTCTGCATAAAACCTATTTGCAAAGTTCATACAAGTATAGATTTTCAGTAAACTATGTAAGACACGTACAAGCATAACTTAACCGTTTTCGGTAAATGACATTTTTTAAAGAGACGATAAAATCGGGCCTACACTTTTCGCATATATTTTTATACTGAGCTGCTTGTTTACTAAGTTCAATCAGTGAATAGTACTTAGTATACTGAACATCTCAGCCCACACGATCAATAAGCCTATTTAGCAAGATGAATCTTACTCATTAAGCAAACTTAGTTTAAGATTTAAATTTGCGTTTGAGTTTGAACATGGATTCAGGTGTAATAAACACCCCCCCCCCCACCAGAAGACTCGTCTCTAAACCAACAACATCTCTAAAAAGACATATTGTGATATTGTATACCTCATACCGCGGTATGCATGCTTTGAGTCCGTCCCCCGTTGTAAGCTCTGCTCTTCAACATGGGATGTACTCTCTAAATAGTCGTACCACAATATGTTCCGTTTCATACCGTGTTAAAGGAGAATTTTTGCCTCCTTCAAGCTACCTTGTGCTCCGTCCTTTGGTTGACCAGAGCAATCAAGATCATATCAAGTTCAAAATTTCCCAAAGTAGCCTTGAGTACTACTCAATCGAGTGAAACCTACAAAAAACTACTAAAAAGAAAAATAATAAGTAAAAGTACAACTAAACTAACTAAAGCAAATACCAAACGCAAATAAAACTTGAAGTTGAAGAAGACATTGATATTAAAAATAGAAGGGTCCCACAAAATAGATTTAGACACTTGAAATTAGAGTAAGTTAGCTTAAGGGATTAATAGATTATCAGAAAAATGTTATGAGCGAGAGATGAGTAAAAGATTGCAGAGAAGAAAAGTTTGAAATCTTTTAGCAATGGCAAAAATATGAGTACATGAGAGTTTACCCAGATTAAAAATCAAGGTTAAGCCCGAATTTTGAGATTCAAAGGCTTTGTCGGGTGATGATTTGTAATGTAAGCTTTTAATGATCCAAAAATCGTAGCTGATAGGTGAACCAATATAACATAATAGATAACTTAGTTTAGTTGAGCTCAACATGTTAGAAAGCTCAATAGACTAGGTCGTTAGTTTTCAGTACCTACATGGACTCCATATAAGATTCATCGCAACATCTGAAGATTGGTGATCTCAAGACTGAGTATGGTTCAGCGCAGTACTTGAACCTACTGAACGTGAGAAGTGAAGTCAGATTTGGAGTTTAAACAAGCTTTACCTACCAACTTAGCCTCGACCAATGAGAAGTTACCAGCATTGTAACCGCTCTGATACAAGGATGGAATAAAGCTCCAAATTGTAAAAGAGAGGAGAATCTCTACTGTAGCGTTCAAATTGAAGAGAAAATCGTTAGCTAGTCGTCTAGCTACAACAATTAGGTCATCCTCCAATGATCTATTCACAAGCCGTGACAATAAATAGAGAAGTCTTTTATTGCGTTGAAGACAATGGGAACACAAAGCATTCAAGAAATCTCCAAGCATACAGAGTGAAGAGCTCAACTCACATATCATACATTTTAGTTCTTCACTCCAAAGTGAATTAGTTCCCATCTCTATTTTCCCTAAGTTAACTTTGTTATATCATGAGCTTATTCTAAGAAGTCCTTGAATTGGAAAAATCTTCACACCCCACGTGATTGAAACTTGTAAAGTTGCTTACGAATATAACTAAGACACAGTCTATCGAGCGTCTAGAGTGATTAAACTAGTTCAATATAACGCAAGCCTTCCTGGAAACAAGAAAGTGGATGTAGGATCTTGCGTATCCGAACCACTCTAAAAACCATGTGTTATTTATGGTTTAATTGATTACTATTCTTTTGCACTGAATCAGATTCATGAATCATAGAATGATTTCCAATAAACCTAATACACACACAAGCATAATCTGAACATATTTCATTAAATAACATTTTTCAACGAGACTATAAAATAAGGGCCTACATAATCTATATTCATACTTCTACCGAATATTTCATGAATTAACTTCAATAAGTGAATAGTAGTTGGTAGACTGTATAAATTCTAATAACGCGACTAGGAAGCTTTCTTGACAAGTTGAATATTTGATTCAGTACATAACACTCAGTACAATACTCACTTCCGCATTTATAGTTTTGAATCTTGGTATCAGATCAGTATTCTTCTGATCACCATTTTGAGATCTAGTGGACTGTTTGAACATATCTTGAAAAAATATTTTCATTGCACATCATTCTTTTCATACATCTTATTCTTTTTTACTATGTCTTATATGTTAGGAATCAAGATGGTGCTTAAGTTTTCAGTAGAGAACTTGAGCCTGACAGGGTCGGATGGAACCACTTCTGACATCTCTTCATGATAGTATGATTGATATCCTAGAGACTAAACCAATTATCAGAAGGAAGGAAGAGGAGCCGCTACAGAGAAGAAAGTCACCTAAGCAAAGGAGGACTTCACGCCAAAAGAAAAGAAGTTGTATAATCTTGACCTAGTTACACGCAATGTAATACTCACTACTCTCAGTGATACTTATCTCGAAAGAGTTAGAGATTGCAAGACAGTGAAAGAACTCTAGGATACTCAAGATTTTCTGAGCAAATGAACTCAACGGGATTGGGAAGACATTCTCCAACAAGAAGATGAACATGAAGATTCTTAGAGTTCTACCAAAGAAAGAATGATCTAATCACTATAGCTAGACGACTAGCAAACAGTCTTCTCTAAAGTTTGAATTCTATTTTAGTGATTCTCCTCTTTTTCAGAGTTCAAAACTTTATTGCAGCTTTATGTCAACAAAGGTACAGCGCTGACAATATCTTATTGGTCGAGAGCTGGCTTGTAGGTCAAGCTTGTTCAAATTCCAGGATGGATACGAGTTGACTTCCTATGATAAAATACGTTGGATACTTTACTGAGTTGATATCTCTACTGACATTCTCTCTAACCTCTGTCAGTTGTGAATGCTGCTTATCTGACTCCACTATTCAAGTTCAGTATGCTCCAGATACTAAGTTGAACCATACTGAGTCTTCAGATCACCAGTCTTCAAAAGCCGCTGACAAATCTTCTATTAATTCCAAACAACAACTGAACACTAACAATCTAGCTTACTGAGCTCCTAACAAACTGAGATCGAAACTAAGTTGAATCATTTATTACATTATCTAGGTTCATCAATCATCTATGGTTTTGGAATCATACAAGTCTTACATTATAAATTATCACCCAACACATACGGAGTGTCGTCATGAACAACCTCTTTATTCCTATCGTGAAGTTCATTACTGACGAAGTCGTGCCAGCTCAACCTTAGTCTTAGGTACTAGTGCAGATCCTATTTCAAATGAAACTTCTACCAATCTCAGTTAATCAATGAGATTGAAACATCGCATAAAGAACTTGTTTCGAGGATGGATCGTCCCTATCCGACACTATTAACGATAGACGACGATCGTGACTTCAATTCAAATCTTTGGAGTCGTTGCCTCAACCGTAGCCATTAATGAATTAGATCTCCACGCAATAGATCTATTTCATAATATGTTTATAAATACGAAGAGTCTTGCCTCAAACAAGGTTACGAGAATCAACGTTGTCAATCTTACTAGCTTCAAAGTCTCTCAAGTATTTTTCTAGAAGAAACCTTAAATCTAGTTGTGTTTCTTTCTTTCAAACCCTCATAATGCTATCCTCTAGGCTAACCAAGTTATATCTCTAGCTTTAGATAAAGAATGTCCGTTCTTACAAGCTCAAACTTATCTTTGTAAGGACCTTCGGATAGTTGGATACTAAACACAAATCCAACGAAATCTAGTAGTTGTGTTTCGAGCGTACGTTTGTACAAAAGAAGATGAAGAGGAGCGACTTAGCACGTAGTCTAAGACCTCGAAACATTATAATGTTCTAATAACTAAACTAACAAGTGTAACTTAGGTTTCTTAATGAAATTCCTAGAGTTATCTTTGAATCACTATAAATCTTGTGCACTTTAAATTTTATATTTGTCGCTTTAGTGCTATTTATATTTGTTTTAAATTATTTTGACAAGATCGACTTTACTTGTCACTAACTTCTATTTTACGATATTTTACGAACATGCATATTCGCAAAATTGATTTCATACTCCAAAACCTTTTTTAGGCTCGATATTAAATTTCATACTCATACATCTATATAATACATACATTATGTATTATTTGAAAACGGGCAAATAAGCATCATATTTGTAAAATGAAAAATTAAACTCAATGACTCAAATGTGTCAATTTATACATATATTTTTAACAACATAAATCACTGAGCACTAAGTTAAAGTTTATGCAACTAAAATCGGGAGATGACCATATTAGAACTATGTGACTCAAATCGGTAGTATTAAAAAGTTATAGAACTAAAGAATTGTCGTAGAAGTTATGAGATTGAAATCCAACAAAAGTTATCCGTATTAAAAAATTACGGGATCAAAATCGTCGCACAAAAAAATAAAATTACAAGTAAATGAAATTTATAAGACAAAAATCACCATTTTCCGTAATACTATGTCATATAGTCGATTAATAATAATAATCAATTGTGGTATTATAATTTAATGTCTAATAAATTACTGTAAATTTAAACCTTCATTAATATTTCAAATTTAGTTGAGTAACTTATCATGACAGAAATCATTTTGTCTGTATTAATATTGAAAAATGAAACGAGATATGTATTAACACTATTACTGAATTAATATGTAAATGGTTTCCCATATTTAGCCCAGCAAAATGCATAAAATTCCAGCTGAACCTTGAGATCCTAACGCTCGCTTTCGTCACCACATTTTTCTCGTGTTTTTCCGCTTTTTCCACTGACCAATTTTTCTCACATCTTCAGCTCAATTTAAGTATTTAACTCCACAAAAGGAAAACACACCTAACAAACTACACACTACCATCTTAAATTACAATCTCAAAATTGATTGAAAAATATTAACAGGATCCGTAGTTTCCATTGCTTTTATTCCCACGTGAAAATCTAAGTGATCGAAGCGGAATGGCGCCGGCGGCCGGCGTAGTGTTTCAGGGCGACCGGACTCCGGCTAAGCAGATGGTTGTCCCGCAGCTTCGGTCGGCAGTGCCAGAGGCGTTCGCCAAGGACACCGTCATCGCATGGTTCCGCGGCGAGTTCGCAGCGGCGAACGCTATCATCGATGCGCTTTGCAGCCATCTGCAGGAGCTGGAGAGCATCGGTGGAGGAGGCGAATATGGATCTGTGTTCGCCGCGATTCATCTGCGGCGGCAGAATTGGGTTCCGATCCTTCAAATGCAGAAATACTATCCAATTGTTGATGTGACGGCGGAGCTTGAGAAAGTGGCGGAGAAGAAGAGAGAGGTGGTGGTTGTGTGCGCTGAAGGTGGTTGTACCTCTGTGCTGGAGGAGGAGTACGATGAGAAGATTGTCGAGGGTAGTGACAATGCCGACGGCGAAACGGTGGCCGTTTTGCTTGAAAGTGATTACACTGATTCGGGTAAGTGATTGAATCCCCGATCATTTTTTACGTTTAAATTTCCTCGAAATTTATTCATTTTGCACTGGTTTAGGTAATGCAAAGAATTTTCGATCATTTTTAAGACTAATTTCATCACAACTCAACAATGCAATTTCTCGCCGTTGAATGTAAGATATAAATTCTCAATCTTTATTTCAATTTTAAAAAATATTGTTTGTTTAAAAATTAATCTATTATTATTTTCTTTGTCTTTTTCTGTGCTCGGTCCATTTTATTGTGTGAGCATGTGATGGCAAAATTTGGTAATTTATTGTTACGGGAAAGTGCACCTGGAGTTACCATTAAAAGTATCGCTGATTAATTTTTATACTTCATATCACGGACTGCTTGTGATTGAAGGCTGAGAATATGTAATGTTAGAGTATTGAAAAAAGACTGTTCTAGCTGATTCCTGTATTGCAGTATATTCTTTCTATCTATTCCATTTCCAATACAAGCTATGATTATATTGACGTGGTTCACTTTTTCTGTTTGGGGTCCAAATTTTACTCTTCGAAGGATTGTCACTAGTCTTTCAGTAACTTCGTAAAGATTGTGCTTGAATGAGAGAGAAGCTGCTTGCACTTTTTGAGTAATAAAAAATGAAAACAATTTTTGAGTTCTTCATTCAACATTTCAAATTCCTTCCTTAATCTGGGATTTCAGGATCTCACGAACTCCAGATTTTATGTTCTAACCATGAAGAATGTGAGGCGCGCCAAGCCATGATCAAGATGACAAAAGGGTTTGTGGCAAAAGAGCCGGTTAAGGGGCAAATGGCAAGTCTATTTCCTAATGCTTTTTTATGCTTTATAACAACTCCTTCACTCACCCTATATTGTGAACCTAATGACAGGTTAATGTTGTTAGAGGTCTTAAGTTGTACGAAGACATATTCACTGATGCTGAGCTCTCGAAATTGAACAATTTTGTGCATGAACTCCGTTTGGCTGGTCGGGATGGTGAACTGTCAGGTGGTTCTTGTGATTCGTTATGCTTTTGTTGTTAGAATACTTTGTTGCCAAAAAAATTTATTCTATCTTCCACGATTCCTTAGTGTGTGTGTGTGTGCTAATTGATTTTAGGCGACACCTACTGTGTATACAATCAGCAAGTGAAAGGGAAGAGGGAGTTGATTCAGTTTGGAGTTCCCATTTTTGGGCAGATCAAAGAAGATGCTACCGATAAATTCCAAAAGAGTATGGCAAGATTAAACTCAAATGCATCGACTACTTTTCCTGTCTGATTCTGATGATGCACAACCTTTTATGTCGATGCAGGTTATATCGAGCCGATTCCAGCCCTTGTACAAGATTTGATTGATCACATGATTCAGTGGCATCTAATTCCAGAGAACAGGAAACCCAATAGCTGCATCATCAACTTCTTCGACGAGGTATCTATACTTTACATTCCTGTTTTAAGAACAAAAATATTGAGTGCCTCATCAGCAAATGGAGATCTGCCATCTATTTGAAAAGTGTAACAGAGGATGATTATGAAATAGAATAGTGTGTGGATTGTGCAGGGGGACTATTCTCACCCTTTTCTGAAACCACCTCACTTGGACCAGCCTCTCTCCATCCTGCTCCTCTCTGAGTCAAAAATGGCATTTGGTCGAACACTTTATAGTGATAGTGAAGGGAACTACAGAGGACCCCTCACGCTTTCTCTTAAGGAAGGGTATGTAGCAGAAGCATCAACATGAGTCCCTTTACTAAAAAACATGGAACTACGTATGAACTTTGGAGCCTTTTCAGGTCACTTTTAGTGATGAGAAGAAATAGTTCAGACACAGCAAGGCATGCCATGTGCTCCTCCAGAAACAAGAGGGTCACTATTTCTTTCTTTAGGTTGAGGAGTCTCCAACGCGTGGAGGCAGAGACTAGTCTGGAACCCGTGACTGTATGGCAACCTCCCTACACCACGCAAGGCAGCTACGAGCCTTTGGATATAATCCCAAAATCCAGCTTTCTGCAGTCTTCTCCTGTCGTGATGCTTGCCCCGGTGAGCCCAGGAGGGACTCCACGAGGTGGTACTGGGGTTTTCCTTCCGTGGACTGTTGGATTGCCAAAATCTGCAAAGCATCTTCCACCACGAGCTCAGAGACAACGGTTTCTTCCTCTTCCATCCACTCTAGATATGCAGAGTTGAGAAAGAGTAAGTTTTTGTATGCAACAGCAACTTGCGTGAGATTTTAGTTGAATTTCGTTCCAGCTGAGAATGAGTTAGGTTATACTCGGAGACAATTCAGAAATTAGGTTTAGGGTCACAAGTTTTGAACTTTCATTTGCCACAGTTGAAGTTGAGGGTTGGTTTAGACAAGAGGGCTCAGTGTTTTATCAACTTGCTTTCATTCAGGTTGAAGCTTTTGGATATTGAAAATTGATCCCATTGGTTTAACCATATGCGTTGCATTTAATTTAAATCCCGTATAACATGACAACAACTACAAAAAGATTCAACTTTAATTTTGTATCTTTATAAGAGGGTGTTAGAAACGAAATTTTATACTAAAGTTCCGATTACATCGAAACATGTTTGTGAGCACAACCATTAGTCACCTTATAGCTACAATCATGAAGAATGCCCAAAGAACTATCAAGAACAAAGAATTTAACACGTTGATAAGTTTGATCTTCATATTACCTTAATAGGATAGCTATAGAAATAACATCAGCATTCTTTATCAGTTTGATGCCTCTGTTCTCGGATTTCTATTTACTTTAATTCAAAACTCTATTACTGCTAAAGATGGTGAATGGTTTTCAATAGGATTTTTTTTTGGATGACGAGGGTAACCCGCAGCCGCTACCGAAGTGCACACTGGGTAAACCCGCTCTTGTGCTCTAGCATGCAAACATCACAGGAGGGTTCAACCACTCTAGACTAACCATAGGTAACTGACTCACACATAACGATCTTAGTGGGTTTTGAACCCATGACCTTCCGACCACAAGCTATCCACCTTAATCGCTATGTTATCCCAAGGGGACGGTTTTCGATAGGATTTGGTAATGATTGTAGTTGATCATTTGCAATTGGAAAAGTCATATTTTACATTTCCGAGACTCTTTCTTTCTACTTCGTTGTCACCGGAATATCGACACTTGGCAAGAGAATGTTGTTAGGCTACACCTCGAGTAATATATCTTACCAAAGTCGTTTTTCCGGCATTATTACAAGCCATGCAGATTTGATAAGGTATTCCTCATCGATCAAAGCACGTAGTATCGCCAATTTCTAGTGAAGTTTTTCATTGGTATGACCGGGCCGATGGATCATGTTGGTATGTCGACCAATTATGCCACGGAAATTTGTTTTGACTAATTGATAATTGTGAACAAGTAATATAAATTATAAATCGAGAGGATTCATAGATCGTCGTAGTATATTCGTATTCTCAAAACCGAATTTTAGAGAGTGAGAAATATTAATTTTAAGTTGGTCTCTTGTGGGGGCATTTTGGTAATTAGATGTAAGTACTGCAAGCCAGCCCTGCCCATTGCTCGACCCCCAACTAGGCAAGCTGACTCGTGTTATTGGGCTTGGTTTTGAATCTCAGGTTGTGGGCTGCATGTTGATAGGCCTGACTTACGCTGTTGACTGACTAACTATGTTGGACATGTTATTTGGGCTAGCAATGGATTGAACTTGTTGGTGAGAAGTCCACTCTGGTTGATTTGTAGCTGGTCCGTGTAGCTGTTGAGGTGCCTGTGAGTTCTTGGTACATCGAGAGTATTAATGGCCTAGAAGCATCTATGAAGACCTTAAAGGTCTCAAGTAATGGCTCTTAATGAGCAAGTAGTGGAGAAACTATTTAATGCTTTGAGTCCCTTGACATGGTGATGATACTTATTTATATAGAGGTATCTACAAGCATTTCACGAATAAGAGACACAAATTACCAAGATATCATGAAAATCACAAAACACTTCATTTGCATCTATAGTCTAGTTCTGTGTCAGCCCAGTTCGTGTGTTGGTTCAGTTCGTCGGAGCCTTCCCAATTTTTTGTGCTCCTACCGGGAAGGAGGAAAGAAGTTTTATCTTGGCGACAGATTGCCAAACCGTGAGCACTAACCGGGGCAATACTGTCTTGCGGAGAGAGGAAACTCGGCTCGACTTTAGTTTGTTTAGTTAGTCGAGTCAAATCTCTTTATTCTGTTTCTTTCCGTCTGTTGATTGTTTTTGCTCTGTGCAGGTGATCCTAGTAGTCATGTTAAGTCATGTTTGTTTGTCATTTCATATCTAGGATTATCATCCACCCGGACGTTCTGCCCAGAAGACCTAGAAAGTTATCTGTCTTATTGGATACAAAATATGTTGTAATCTAGTACCTCAATTTCTATTGTATTTTTAATTACTTGTTATTATTTTGTACGCCTTTCCTAGGCAATCAAATATTTTTAAGCAACAGTCGCAAGATAGTATTTGACTTATTAAGCTTTGGAAAATGGTGTCCAATGCTAGTTCAACCTCTAACAATCAATCTGGTGGGGCAAGGGTCTTACTGGGTTCTGCATAAGTTGAAAAGCTATTCAAGTTCATTGGTCTTGACTTTAGGAATTGGCAGCTGAAGATGGTGTTCTACCTAACTCTTTGGTCTTGGCGAAATATATCAAAGAGCAGGTTCCAAGCATTACGGCTGATGAGAAGGATTAGAACAAGAAGAAGGCTTATGAACAATGGCGTCATAAAGACTTTCTGTGCAAGAACTATATCTTGAATGGTCTGGAAGATGCCTTGTACTCCGTCTACGCAGATACAAACAACTCCAAGGATTTGTGGGAACTTCTTGAAAAGAAGTATAAAACTGAAGATGTTGGAATAAGAAATTTCCGGTGGCTAGGTATTTGGCTTACCAGATGCTAGATAGTCATTCAATCATGGATCAAGTGCAAGAGTTTCAACTTGTTGTGCACTCTGTTCATGCTGAAGGGATGAATATTCCCGATGCCATCACTGTTGCTTTAGTGATTGAGAAGTTGCCTCATTCGTGGAAGGACTTCAAGAGTTACTTGAAGCATAAGTAGAAAGAAATAACTCTTCAAGATATCATTGTCAAAATCAGGATTGAGGAAGACAATAGAAAGGTCGATCCTAGACCGAGGGTCTCAATCGATGAAAAGGCTAACTTGCTGGAACATGGTGGTCCAAGCAAGAGAAAGCGCCCTAGCCATTCTAAAGGGAAGTTCAATGGGGAATGTTAAAACTGTGGCAAGCATGGGCACATGGCTTGTTAGTGCAAAAAGCTCTCCAAAATGCTCATGTTGTTGAACATGATGAGTTTAATGATAATGATATGGCCTGTGTTACGTTGGAAATAAATCATGTTGAAACCCAAAAGAAGTGGTTCGTGGACATAGGTGCTCTTTGTGTACAACGCTATTGAAGGTAGAAAGTTACGTATGGGTAATAAAGCTTCTTCTGAAGTGGTTGGAATCGAAACTGTGATTCTAAAGTTATCCTCTGGAAAGGAGCTAACACTGAAGGATGTGTTGCATGTCTCGAACGTCTACAAGAACTTAGTTCAGGCTATCTTCTTGTAGAAAATGGTTTTAAGCTTGTATGTGAGTCTGATAAGTTCATATTCACCAAGTTCGGAAAGTTCGTTGGCAGAGGTTATGTTGTTGATGATATTTTCAAAATGAATGTAATGGTTATGCGCCGAGCACATATGAATAAAAATGTTTCTACTTTTTCTTATTTGGTTGAGTGCTCTGATCTATGGCATATTAGATTGGATCATGTTAATCTATATGCTATAAAAAATTAGTAAACTTAAATTTACTAAAGTTGAAAGAAGTGGACTTACGTAAGAAGTGTGAAGTCTGTGTTGAGGCTAAACTAGCCAAGTTGTCATTTCACTCAGTTGAAAGAAGCACAGAACCTCTAGCGTTGATTCACAGAGAAGAGTGTGATTTGAAATCTGTGCAAACTAGAGGTGGGAAAAAGTATTTTATTACTTTTGTTGATGACTGCACAAAGTACTGCTATCTTTACCTCTTCAGGAGAAAAGATGAAGCAATTGAAGC
The DNA here is from genome assembly GCA_028984105.1 of Lavandula angustifolia. Classification (NCBI taxonomy): domain Eukaryota; kingdom Viridiplantae; phylum Streptophyta; class Magnoliopsida; order Lamiales; family Lamiaceae; genus Lavandula; species Lavandula angustifolia. The sequence continues at coordinate 16,670,298 of CM054809.1, read as the reverse complement.
ATTTAAGAACCTCAAATCTGAAGCTCAAAATCAGCTAATTACCCAAATTAAAAGCAATTCGAAGTGAACGAGGTGGTGAATATGCAGCGCTGTTTGAGGAGCTATGTGACCAGGCGGGCATAATTCATCAAACCTCGCCACCATACTCGCCCCAATTAAATAATCTTGCTGAACGCTAGAACCGTAATCTGAAAGAGATGATGAATGCCATGTGGATAAGTTCAGGTCAGCCCAGAACATGTGGCGGGGAAGCTGTCTTGACAACTAACTATATTCTGAACAAAATTCCACTTAAGGGTAAGGATGAGACACCTTACGAGTGTGGGGGTATCTGTCCAAGGTTGATGTGCCTTGTCTAAGACAAATTAAGATAGCCTCTTTCAGACTGATAGATGATTCGGATTCTGCTGAGAAGACCGTCTCAGTAGGAAAGGTTGCATCTGCATAGAAGGCAGCCTCCTCAGCTGAAAAAGAGGCTTCAACAGAACAGGGGATTGTTCCTGAAATCACAACTCCTACATCCAAGTCTCTACTGGATGTACCCCCGATCAGTAGTCTTCCCTCTGCTGAGAAGCCAGAGTCTCCAATAGACGTAGATGAGATGGAGACGAGCACTGAAGTTGAGACTCTTGGATATGAGATTGATATGCTTCAGGATAGAGCAACCCGAGAGTTCTCAGAATCCAATCCAGAAATCACAAGTCACTCTGACTTGGTGAATATAGCCTTCAGGGCGAGACTTCAGATGTTGTTCAGGTTCTAGGCTTGGATCACTCTCGAACGCCTCATTAGATTCAAGTCCTGTGAACTCTTGAACTCTGAGGAGCTTCAGATACGACAGCAAATAGGCTACTCAGAGCCTGCTGACGTATGCTCTCTCGAGGATCTAAGGGCGGCAATGCTGGCGCTGCTTGAGCATAGGAATCCCTCAGCAACCGTCCCTTCCGAGGATTCTGATCCTGATGATTAGGACCCACCCAGTGATGCAGGCCCTGAATAGCCTGCTGAGGGTACTCAACAGGAGGAGGGAGCTCAACCCTTAGCTGATCTACCTATCAGCTCCTTCCCTCCTGGTTCGGCGACTGCAGGAACCTCCCCCGACTCAGACCCTGGACAGCTGGTGTTGCGGTCTACATACGAGGTTGCTCCTATTGCCAAACTTCGAAAGTCCAAGTCAGTAGCCAAAGCGCTCAGAACACAATGGACTCAGAACTGCCTCTTGGAGAGGAATGTCCATAAGATATGGAATAAGGCTACTACAACTCAGCGCGACGAAATCAGGGCACTGAAGACTACAGTTCAGAATGTGCCTATCCCTGATTTCTCTGCTATCCTCAAGGACGCTCTAACCGTACAGAGAGCTGAGTTTGAAGTTCAACAAGCATCGATGACTGTTGCCCAGACTTTACTTCTGGAATCATTCAAGGCAGCTCAGTGAGACCACATGACCAGACTCTCCGCACTCACTCAGGCTCATGAGCTCAGGATCTTATCTATTCAGAAGGATTGTGAGGAGAAGATAAATGCAAAGTTGAAAACAATTCAAGACCTTGTCGATTCCTCTCACCGCAAATATGGTGAAGAACTCATAACTGAGAGGAATGACCTACATGAGAAGTTTGAAGGTCTGCAGAAAACCTTGGATAGGCTATCTAATGCTATTCAGCACTAAACTCCAAGGTTGTCTCACTTCCCACCCCTGGCGTATTGGATGATGCCAAAAAGGGGGAAAGGATAGTTAAAGGGAAGAAGTCAGTACAGGGGACTCAAGCTAAATATGCTCCCACTGACCCGATTCCTACTAAGGGGGAAGAGATAGAGACAGAGGGTATGGCTCAGGGTGTCTCAGCCATAGGAGATGTAGGCGCTGCCACTGGCCCAAGTGGCTCAGGACCTAAAGAGGCAGGAACAGGCACTTCTGAATCTCAGCAACATATTAAAGAAGTGGCCGAATTCCTGGAAGGGGACTCAGAAGATGAGGAAGAGCCTCCTCTGCCTCTACCAGTATCGGGAAAGGGAAAGAAACCACTGAAGGTTCCTACACCACTGAAGAAGTCCCTGAAACGATACATCAGCCCAGCCGAACAAGCTCAGATAGAAGCTGACGAGAAACTAGCAAGAGAGTTTGCTGAGGCTGAGGCAGCAAACAAGCCGAAGAAGGCTCGAGCAAAGGCCGGGACTAAGGTTCCCGCTTGGAAACCAACAAAGAGGCCTCCTATCAGAAAACTCATTCTCAGCGATGAAGCTGACAAAGAGAAGGAGAAAGAGAAGGAAGGCGAGAAGACAACTGCGAATCTCGGCGGCAAGCAAAGAACGAGAAAAAAAAAAAGTTGAGCCGACAATTGATGAGATGATAAACTTCAGCATAATTTCCTTGGATAAAAGAGCAGAATACTATCAGCTGGAAGAATATAGACGGCAAGAAGCTCTAGCAAAAGAGAAAGCTGCTGAAGAAGCCAGAGAAGCAGAAAGGCTGAAGCTAAGACCTCCTCCGCCGAAGGACAAGGACATTCCATATAAGTACAGAAGAGGCCGCAGACCCAATGATTAGAAGATGCATAGATGACCTCGAGTCGACAAATGGGTGCCATGGGAAAAGACGCGGCATTGGGAGACTCTTACAACTGAATTCATCAAGCGCTATTATGTCTGGCAATTTTGGCCAGAATCTCATAAGACGATGCCTTTTCTGATTGGCTTTTCAAGTGTGATCCAGAGATCTACAATATGGTAGAGAAAGCCATTGAAGATAAAGTCGATGTTTAGACTCCGACTTTCAGGCCACTGCCCCCACCTCAGAAGCTAGACGGATCTCTTTACACTGGTGTGATTGAAAAAGAATTCAGAAGAGCAGTCTTAGCTCTGGATCTTGATCCTAACAATTCTGGAAGACAATCAGAAGATTCAGAAGCTCAGGAGAGACACCTTCAAGATGTATGGACTCCCTCTACCCGAAGAGAAATCGAAAGACTTTAAGGCAAGGATTCAGCGCTTCAGGAGATAGTCTTGTTAGGTCCTCTCTGTTTTGATTTTCATTGTGTAGCAAGCGATGTATCTGTACTGAACTTTTCTCTCATATATATATACATCTTTCTTTGCTTGGCCCGACAACATCCATTGTCTACATGGCCTATTTTGTTTAATTTAACACTCAGAATCACCTAAGTGATTACTGACTCACACACTCACTGCTCATCTGTGTTTGTCTGTTTTTGCTAGGTTTGATTGGTGTATAGGAGGAATTTGTGCAGGGAGAATTTTCTTTATTGAGATATTCTGTAAACTTCCAACGGTCCTCAGTAGATTAGAAACTAGAAGTACAACTCCACTGATTCTTCTTGTAATATTTGTAAGGAGTATTGTACCTGATAGTTTTTAGTGTTAGCTGACAGTGCTAGGTTTTGGCATCATCAAATAGGGGGAAATTGTTGGGAGATTATTCAGCAGTAGACTGTTTAGAAGATTTGGCTGATCCCAAAACCCTAATTTGATTGGTGAACCATTCCTTTGTATTTTTTTGTAACGCATTGATCTCTGAGAGTTTCATACTCAGTAGACTTGCCTTCAGCATGGTCCAGGCTCAGAAGTTCTGTCTGCTGAACCTCAGTAGACTATCCGCCTCAGTACCATGAAGTAAAGACTCAGTAGTGTTGGACTCAGCAGGAGCAGCACACTGAGAGGTGTTCTGATTCAGTAGTGTTGGATTCAGCAGGAGCAGCATACTGAAAGAGTCAGTAGAACTGGACTCAGCAAGAGCAGTTTAATGAACTCAAAGTCGACCTTCAGTAGAGTTGGACTCAGCAGGAGTATACTACTGAACCTCTGGTCAGACTCAGCAACGGCCTGACAGTTTCCTTAACTGTCAGTGGTCTTCAAAGTTAAATCAGTAGAGTTGTCCGAGGTCGTACACATCAGAGAAGTCAGCTTCAGTATCTGCCTTGAAGTTTGAAAGTCTCAACAACTTTCTACACCTCGACCAATGACAAGCAGCCAGCTGTCAAAGTACTGGTAAAAATCTGCAAGTCAACCACTTTCCTGAAAAAGAGAGTGGACTCTGCACGATTTCAAAATAGAGTGACACGTGGACAGTTCGTCTCCAACGGATCTATCCATAGCCCACCTCTATAAATAGAGGGAAAATCAAATCGAAGAAAACATGGAATATACGAGCATTAAACGAATAAGAACACAGCTTTCCGCGAAGAACTGAAGAGAAAACAACCCAACGCGAAAAGCACTCATACTGCTCTAGGGAACCAAGCTTCATAGAATTTCAACCTCTAGCATCCAAGTGAAAGAACACGAACCCATTGTTCTTCACTCTAGAATCCCTTTCTTGTTCCCGCTTTCCCTCTAACCTAAGCTCATCAAAAAATATCTATAGCTTAGAACCGAAGGAGTTCATATTTTGAATTGTTCTTACTGTAAAGAACTCCTTCATCGTTGGAGAAACGTTCAAACACCTTTGTTAGATCTTTGTAAACTGAGACTTGCTCAGTATAATCACAAGGCCGTGTTTGTCCAGTGTACAAATCAACTGAGACTAACTCAGTATAAATAAAATAGCCTCCTGATCTGTTCAGGATAGTGGACGTAGGATTTTGGATATCCGAACCACTTTAAAAGTCGCTGTGTCTTTTACTGTTGCATTGATTTACTGTTCATTATGAAAACCGTTTACAAAATCATTCAACAGAGTTTCAGTAAAAAGCTTAACTGAGTGCACTAATCTACTAAAACAGTTTTCATTAATAACGTTTTCAAACTCAACTGAATCGGGCCTACACTATTACGCACGCTACTGAACTCTTACTGAACGGTACTGAATTCTGACATTAGTCAGCTAGCAGACCTCAGTATAGTCAGTCACTCTGTCCACGCAATCCAGAACAGCTTGTCTAGTTTGCTGAATTCATTCAGTAGACAATCTCCGTAATCTTACTGTTCGCGTTCAAGTTTGAGAAAAAGTTTTCAGGTGTATTCACTCCCCCCCCCCTCTACACCTGAACGTTTGACTCCGTACCAATAGTTTATTAGTTAGAACTTTCCCTCTGACGAACCTATCAGCCAGCATTCCTGAGCCTTTTGAGGTAGAGGTTGAAGTTTCGTGAGTATAGCCAAGCCCATCCTTCATGGCAACTGGCCTCTGTGCTCTAAGCATACTCTCCAACTTCTCCTTGGCTCCTAGGTATTGTTCAGTCATCAAACCTCGCCAAACTTCATCACTCTTCCTGAGTGATTCATAATCTTTTTCAACTTCTGTGAGCTTCTGACTGAGCCTAGCTATCTCAGTATCTTTCTCAGAATTGTCCTTAGTCAGAACTGATATCTAAGTTTCTTGAAGCTGAGACTTAGTTATAAGAGATTCAATCTCTTCCTTTAGTCTCATAACAAGATTCTCTAAATCAGTAGAGACCTGATAATTAGAAGTAAGTTTCTAATTCTCGGCTTTTACCTGTTCCAACTCCTGAGCAGTTCTACTGAACTCTCTACTCAACTGAATCTGCTCCTCCAGTAAGTTGTCATATACTTGAATTATGTCTAGAGGTTCACCCGTAGTTGAGCAAGTATCGTGTGTGCTCTGTGAAGAGGAGGTTATATTTAGTTTAAAGTTTACCTCAGCCTCTTCTCCAGCCATTAAGCAGTGTTCAGTTGATGTTTCAGGACATGATTCTCCGACCTCAATAGCTGCGAATGCAGCTTCATCCTCAGAAGAATACATAAACGTATCTTCCTCTATTGAGTCGTCGGATAGCTCTCCGGCGATGTAGGCCTACCTCCTACGGGCAAAAATTTTCTCTTCTGGCCTATCGTTCAGCTCGTTGGGCAGCTGAGAGCTCCGGATAATCGTACTGATAATGTTCGTCCTTTTTGCAGTGGTAACACACAGTAACTCTACCACCTTTTCTAGTTGAGCTGTTGGATGGACTGCAGCAGGCTCTGTGTTCCTGCAATTAGGAGAAGGTTTAGATTCTTCCCTTTTGTGATTGTCTTTCTTACCTAAGGGAGAATCTCTGTGGTATTTCTTTAGCTTTCTGACTCTTTCCTTCTCCCTTTGATATTTAAGAGCCATAAGCGCATGACATTCAGCAACAAGAGTCTCAGTAGATTTTGCTTCTGATACTGCTTCTGTCTTGCTTGCTGAACCGGGGTTATCTCCTGATGTGCTGACTATTGCTTTAAAAGCATGGTCAATTTGAGTGTCAGCTGGAGCGCTAACGTACCGTTGGGGTAGACTATGCTCGAGCTCCTCTGTCTTTAATTCTGAAAATATAACATCAGGAGTTAAAGCATTAAGATAAGAATGACGTAAATATGTAGCAAAAGGAAGCCACTTCTGTCGAGGCAGCGCTCTCAAGATCTTGTTGTTCATCTCTTTGTTGGTGAACGATCTCCCTAGCCCATTGATCACATTGATCTGGTTGGTGAATATGGCGCTAAGCTCGTCAATGGATTCACTGGGCTCCATGGCAAAGTTGTCGAACTTCTGAAGCTCTAGTTCGAGCTTGTTTTCTTTTATCTGCGGGGTTCCTTGGCTCAGTACAGCCAGGGCATCCCAAAATTCCTTTGCCTTCTTGCAGTCTTGCACTCTCCCGAAATGAGAATCACTGAGCATTGTCAGGATTGCATTTCGCGCCACCCGTTCAAGATTGTGCAATTTCTTCTCTTATGGCGTGAAGGCGACTTTATCTTTGGCAACCTTTGCCCCGGTTTGTGCTCCTACACCTCCCACGGCGGCATATTCCACATTATCGATCATGGGAATGATAGTTCTGTCTCAAGGACGTCGGTCATGCTTGTCATGCAGCCGATGTAAGGTGTGCCTCCATTCGTACACGCCATATCGTATAGTTCTCCACGAGAACATAGGTACCATCCGAATAACTGACATATCAGACATTATGGGTAAGAGTATCAGGATGTCTGAAGAGATGCTTGTGCAGTGAAACCTTTTCAGGATTTGTTCGAGTAGACTAATAGGTTTTTCAAAAATGATGAGCAAACGAACACCGCTCTAATACCAATTGTTGGTCCGTAGACGAGTATCAGGTGTAGAGGGGGGGGGTGAACACACCTGATTGCAAGTTTTTCCTCAAACGCAAAGGTCAGCTGAGCTGAGTTTTGCTACTGAATATTCAGAGCCAGATATAAACCTTCTGATCGCGGGTCAGAGTGATTCAGCAGCTGAGTCCCTTCTACAGACTTGAGTCAGTATGAGGATTTTAGTTGTAGAATATTGTGCGGATAAGTGTGGGGCCCGGTAGACTTCCTATCTTTTAAAACGTTTTTATGCAAACCAAAATTGTTTTGGTTTGCTGCACTTTTTAAGTTCGTTTTATGCAAAGGATGATTTTATAAATCATTTAGAACATAATGCAACGAAAAAATAAACAACACAAGCAATTTTTAACGTGGTTCGGATACACAAGATCCTACTTCAATGGTCCTGCAGAACAGGAGTTCTTGTTGATTAATCTGAGCAAGCATCAGCAAGGAATCTGTGCATTGGACAGACCCTTAAAAGGTATAGTCCTGAGCGACTTTTACAAATCAAACCGAATTTTGAAGGGGAGGGGATGATCTCCAACAATGAAGGGGTTCTTACAATAAGAACAATTCATAGAATGTTAACTCTTTCGAAGGTTCTAAGCTAAGATTTAACAATGGAGCTTAGATGGAGAAGGGGGAACTAAAGAATCTCTAGAGAGAAGAACTAAAGATATTCAACTAGGCAAGTTCTTCGTTGGATTAACTTTAAGTGCGCTAGAGAGTTGTATGTTTGTAAGCTTTTTGTACCCTTGTTATCCCGTGCGTTGAGCTTGGAGACTCTTCTCTACTTATAGTCGTGACCCAGGCATGTATCCGTTGGAGAGGATGATGCCACGTGTCACAAACTTCCAGGGAAAATGGCCATATATTTTCGAAATGCGCCGCAGAATGGTTGGCTTTCTGTACATGAGAGCATCTTTAGTGTCAGAGCAAGTAAGCTTTGGTTGCTTCTCATTGGTCGAGGTTTGTGGTAGGTGAGACCTGTCAAACATCAGTCTTCTATCTGAGTTGACTCTCTGAACCTCGTATACTGAATGTTCTCTACTAACATTCGATCGATAAGAGTTGGGAAGTCATTTTACCTTATCTGGTCCGCAACTGAGTTGCATGCATTCAGTAGATCTGGGCTGATCATACTGAGTCTTCATCTGAGTCGGCTGAAAAGGATCTTCTACTGAAGGTTGTCAGCTAATGACTCTAAAGACAGAAGCTCTACACTCATATTGAGTCTTCTTCCAAAGTCTGCTGAAGGAAATCTTCTACTGAAAGCTGTCAGATGATGACTCTGAAGACTACTGAGCTCTACAAAACCGATGACTTGGGGTTCTGGTACTTTAACTTCTCTACTGAAGTTCAGTCCAACAATACCCCATACAGAACTTAGACAAAATAATCTATGACGATAAAATCAAGTCTAGCCTATTACATCATAATGGTTCAAACACACATAGGGTCAGGACGGATTTTGGGATCTTCAATTCTATAGTAATACAATTTAGTATCACTGCAATTTCCCCCAATAACAAATATTACAATATTATCCTAAGTACACGAACTACTGACTTCAGTCCTACGCAACTACTGAGTCAAGTTCTAAGTACCCCCTAGCAATGATCTACTAGACCACTGACTCATATCCCCATAACTCTTATTTCCCAGCAACAAGAAGCTTTCGAGAATATATCTGCTCAGATTCTCTCCCTTCCGACCCTTAAAGATGATGCCAAAAAGGGGGAAGAAGTTGGTATGTCTGGAATTAAAAAACAGACTCAGGATATTCCCTCAGCTGATATGGTAGATGTACAAATTGAGGGGGAACATCAATCGAATACAGAAAAGGAAGACAGTCTAAGCCTATAGGGGATCAAAATTGAAACCACTAATGTGGTAGAACAAATGAGAAAGGCTGACGACGAGGCTCATCTTAAGGTTAAAGAAGAAGAAGCTCGATTATCAACTGAGTCTCAGAAGAAAGTAGCAGAGGATATTACTATATCTCAGATTCAGACTATAACTTTCATGGAAGGAATCTTCAAGGAAACGAATGCTCAAATCAACGAAGATCTTAGTCGAACTGAAGCTGAGAGACTTCAGAAGGAAGAGAGTCAGAAAGAAGCTCGTCAGAAACAGATTGAAGAAGATGGTCTAAAGGCCGTAATGCTTCAGAAACAGCTTGACGAGGCCAATGAAGAGAAAAGACCAAAGCTCAGATTCACCAAATTGACATCTGAACAAGAGAAAGCACAGATTTAAAAGATCTGGAAAATCTAGGAATACATTGATTTCCCAACCCAGAAAGAGATTGATGATGAAATGAAAAGGCAAGAATATCAGGTCCGAGAAGAATTGAAAAGAAATGCCTTAAGACTTAAGGAAGATGATGAAAGACTTGAAAGGATGGCTAACAAAATGCCAAGAACAAGGGACATAGCTGATAGGAAAAGAAGGAAATCTAATGTAATGAGAGCTATAGCAGCTCAGAGGAAGCCATGGTGTGATAGATGGGTTACTCTAGATTTGATAGATGACTGGGAAAAAGTGAAAGTAGATTTCATCAAAACGTTCTATTTCTGGCAAATATGGGAAAACTATAAGAATATCAAGAACTCATATAAGGTATTCGTCAAGTTTGTCAGATGCAGATCCTTCAAACTCTACATCTTGGTCAGCAAGCTAGCTGAGGAGGCAAGTGTACATATCAAATGCCCTGAACCAAGATTCCTCAAGCGCCCGGTCGCATGGCAAAATTTAGAATTCAGCATTGATCTCTCCAAAGTCGAAGATGAGTTTAAGAAAGTCTGCATCGAGAAGAGGTATACTATCATGATCACAGATTGAAACTTAGGAGACCGGTATACTATTCATACGAACTTAGACCTGACGATGTTTATGAGGACAGATACGAGGCAATTATGAAGATGTTGATGAAGACACACATAACTCACGAAGAGTTCGAAAGGAAGTATCGTATCAAAGCTGAACCTGAATAGACTATGAGACTCTTCACTTGTAATTGCATTAGCTTGTACCTTACGATTATCAATAAAGTTGTGCTATCTTTTCGACCTAATGATAATATCTCTTTGTCTGGGTTTACTTTATTTACTTAATCTGAACTATTTCACCCATACTTTAATTATCTCAACTTTAATTATCCCATACTATAAGAAAGGTTAGTCATTTCTCTCATGCTCTGCATCATTTTCTCTCTCTTTAATGTTTTGAATTTCAAATGGCTAAATTTATCACGGTCTTAGTTCACTAAAACCATTTAAACTCCTCGAATCATACTCCATAATCAAGAAGATAACCAAGCAAAACGCTGATCATCATTAGACAAACAAGCCTCACAAACCCCTGTTCTCAAAAAAGGAAGAAATCAGAGGGGCAAAACTTTGAAATAGAGAACAGAATATTTCTCAACATCCAACTCCAAGAAAACAAAGGGAGCATGCCCATGACAGTAATTTAATAAGCATACAATATCTGCAAGAAATATATATATTCTACTTTAACAATCATACTCAGGACTTAAAAAGAGAGGGGTGGAGAAGTGGCAACTAGCAAGCTAACAAGATCTGCCAATTGCCTTGTTGAAGAGAGAGCTCTGTGTATTCGAGAGACTCAAAAAATGAAAGTAACAACTAGACAGGGGTAGCCTGTTGGGGAGTCGACTCGAGACAGTAAGCCCCTGCTTCATCGATGGGGAAGTCGGCTTCAGAAAATATGGTGAAGACGAGTTTAATCGAAAATGGAGAAATAGGGGGTGAGTGTTGAATTAGGATCGGAGTAACAAGGTTTGAGGTGGAAAAGGAATGGGGGTTTATGCTTTAAGAGATTTGGGGGGGCAGAAAATGTGTGTCATTACAACATATAACTTTTTTTTGTTTGATAAACAAGTAGAGTTTATGTAAAATACAATAATTCTTCAAAAGCTAAGATTAGGCTACCGGAAATTAGTGTGCTTTGAGCACTTCCCATCATAGGATAAACATCGGGCTTGTTTAAAAGATAAAGAATCAAATCGATCTCTACCATATTTTAATAAAATAAAAAACTTATGCCTCAATAAAAGACCAAAAACTATATTTTCTCATGAAGCATTAGGGTATATTGCTCAGCCAAAAACTAGTTAGCTACTGCACGTTGTAAAGGTAAACGGATTTGGCTAAGTTAGCTTTTCCTGGAAAATCCGAGTGTTACTTGTGTATTAGTATTGTTAAGAGGAGTTAATAAAATGGGACAATGCACATAGCTAAAACCTTACCCGCCATTTTGAGATGTATTCTTAGCTGAAAGATTAAATAAGAATTTGTGAAGATGCTTGTGTTTTGTTATTGTTAAGAATGAAGAATGTAAGCTTGCAAAAGAATGAACCAAGATCTTGTTTAACCAAAATCACGGGCATTTAAGTGGGACATCGTGTAGTGGTTGGAGGGTATGTTAGTTGTTCATGTGTTTCCAATTTGAAAGCTAGCAGCATTTTTTATTTTGTTGAACATTTCTGAGAGATCCTGTAAAACGACATGAATATGACTAGGGCTATCGATCAGTACGGGATTGAGATCCCGATCCTGAAATATGGCGAAATTCGATCCCAATATCGATCTCATAGCAGTATTTGGGAAGATTAAAATGGCATTGATATTTGTGATTACCGAAAATGCCGAAAAATGTATTTCTTGTTAAAAAAAATTACTTCTTGCTGGTTTCAAACGCATGTACAATTAATAAATTGAATACTATCTACAACCTACCAACCAGTAACGCTACATTATATCTTTGTTGGCTATCCTTAAATGATTCACTAATTTTGAATGTTGCCGCCAAGAACACCAAAAAAAAAAATTATGTCTTCGTGTTGTTGCCGCAGCCGCCAAGAGGGAGAGGACTCAGAGGGAGGGTCGAGTCGTGGCCGACGGGCTGCGGGGGCAGGGGGCTTACGCCTTTAATTACAGGCTACAGCGTGGCGGAGGGGAGCCGACGTGCGTTTTACGCGGGAGCAAGATCGGTAGCCACCGGCCAGTGGCGCAGGGGCTGCGATTCGGGCAGGCCGGAGAGTAGCTAGTCGAGCCAAGAGATGGAATTATGAATTCTAAGTGTGAATTGAGAGTTCGAATCGAGACGCGAGACCTACTTAAGTAATTGGCTAATTTTAACTAATAATTAAGTATTTAATTATGCTAAATAATTTATTCGTGATTTCGGTAAATTTCGTATTCGGTATCGGTTATACCAAAAACCGGTATACATGTGGAAAGCAATACTGATACCAATACCATATCCCGAAGTGTGGTATTGCGGTATCCCGATACCGATCTTTTCGGTTCGCTATTCGGTATTATCCCGAATATCGATCCCGTTTAAACCTATGTTTTGAAACCCGGCCCGGACCGGCTGGTTCGACCGGTTTGGCTCGGACCCGGTCAAAAATCCGGGCCGGGTGTCGTGTTGGCTCGTTTTCGCGAATGACCCGGTGCGACCCGGCCGGTTCAGCCGGTTGAACCGGTAACCGGGGACCGGGTCAACTCGGCTGCCTATTTACAAAAAAAAAAAAAAATTAAAAGCGTGAATTTATGAATTAGTAATAGGATTACTAATTCACGCTTTGGTTGAACTCTTTGTCATTTGAGTCTTTAGTATCTGTATTACAGAAGTAACATAACGAGCTCTCAATCGACAATCTCTCACTCTCTGGCCTCTGCTCTCACATCTTAACTCGGCTGGCCTCTCTCCGCCGCACCGCACTGCAGCGCCGCCATCATCTCGCCGTCGGCCACCTCCGCCGTACGCTAGCGCCATCATCTCGCCGCCGCCATCATCTCGCCTCTGGTCTCTCCTCCTCTCTCGGTAAGATGATTTCTCCCTCTGTGTGATTGATTCGGGCTGTGTGATTGATTAGGATTTTGGACTCAATTGTAGTTGTAGTTGTGTGATTGATTTGGGCTGAATTTAGATTATCTAATTATTAGGTTAAATTGATTTGGGGGTTTGAATCTCAGCAAATTGATTCGATTTGGGGACTGTGTGATGATTTTTTCTGTTTGTTACTTTATTCAGCAAATTTAACATATGGAGAAGGATACACCTACTGATGAAGTTTCGAAGGGATCGTCATGTGCTTCGGTTATTCGATTTGGTTATGTTGATTGTTGAGGAAAATCAAAACTTATGTTAATGACCGGGTCGACCCACCGGTTGAACCGCTAAAAAAAAAAAAAACCGGGTCAACGACCGGGCCGGTTTTAAGAACACAGGTTTAAACACCCGTAAATATGACAAGAAGGGCATAATTTATTCATATGACAGCAACATTGTGGTGACCTCTCACCATCACCACCCATTCCTTACTTACGTATACTCGACATCCATAACTCATCCACTTTGTTGCAAAACTATCTTAATCGATACAAGAGCCTAATTCTTACGTGCAAGGGGCTCGGTATGGAATTCTCCATATGCCATTTTGAATCCGTAAACTTAAAAGAGGCATCGTGTTCTTTTGATATGTCTTTGCCCTATGTCCCATCATCACTAAAATGCTGTATGTCGCTTCGAGACAACCGTGGTAACGGTTCGTGTCCTCTTTCAGCCGAGCAAGTCTCACGTCTTCTTTTCTTCTAACATAGGAGGAATAACACATGTGCAAAATTGAACAAATAACAATACAATGAAAGAAAAATGGCTCCAATCATTCTACTACCAAGAAATTTGAGTACTGGACTACCTACAAACCATTACAAACTAACATGTGGCACCACTTCTTGATCATATTCATGAAATAAAACTTTGATGCCAGACAATTTTCAACTGGAGATTGAACCAGAAGAGAACGAATCATCATTGTTCGAATCTTTCATTTCACATACAGGAATAAAATCGTCTTCCATTCCACATACAGGGATGGAACGTTCGATGAACCGGCATGTTGATTCCTGTTTTAAGGCTGAGCAGTACTTCTTAAATGTCTGTACGGTAACATGAAGTTTGAAATCCACACCAAATAGAAACTTCATCTCTAGGTTGTTCAATTCTTTCGTACTCACGCCTCCCAATCTAGCATAATATGCATTGTTAAAGAATCTGTAAAGATGCTCCAACATTTAGTTATCTCTTGCTTGCAGAAGTTTCCCAACTAAAATACATCCTTTAACTTGAATACTAAGATAGAGTATGTGTCCGAGAGTACTTACGCGTCGTCCATGAACTTTGCTGCCACCATGACACCGGTGATAAGAAGGCGGTGGATGTTGAGGGATGTCGGGCATATATTTGTCCTGTGAATGAATCTCTCCACGTATATGTGTGCGATAATGAAGCGGGAAGGACTGCAGCTTTGAATACCTAAAAATCCGATCAACATATTGTTGAATGGATAGAGAAGGCGCTCTTGTACCATGAAACACGGTGATTAAATCTTTGGATTCCGACATCTCCAAGCATCTTTTCATTTTCCTCGATAGTCTTATCGAGAATTGTTGAAAGAAGAGATAGAACTCGGGGCTTTCCCGTGTAGTTCTTGATCGGGTCCTTAAGCCCCAATGTCACATAATCAAGGGGGCACATGATCAGCTGCTTCAAGCGCCAAGCCTCCCATTACCAATCGGTTTCAAATGTCAAAGTTTTGCAAGCATTCTCGCAAGAGATTATATACTAGCATCAGATACCAGTAAATATTTGCATTTTTACTGCAAAGTAGTAGTGTTTATTAACTAGAACGAAGTTAAGAACAAATCCAGGATGTCAGGCATATATTTGTCCTGTGAATGAATCTCTCCACGTATATGTGTGCGATAATGAAGCAGGAAGGACTGCAGTTTGAATACCTAAAAATCCGATCAACATATTGTTGAATGGATAGAGAAGGCGCTCTTGTACCATGAAACACGGTGATTAAATCTTTGGATTCCCGACATCTCCAAGATCTTTTCATTTTCCTCGATAGTCTTATCGAGAATTGTTGAAAGAAGAAATAGAACTCGGGGCTTTCCCAGGTAGTTCTTGATCGGGTCCTTAAGCCCCAATGTCACATAATCAAGGGGGCACATGATCACTGCTTCAAGCGCCAAGCCTCCCATTACCAATCAGTTTCAAATGTCAAAGTTTTGCAAGCATTCCTGCAAGAGATTATATACTAGCATCAGATACCAGTAAATATTTGCATTTTTACTGCAAAGTAGTAGTGTTTATTAACTAGAACGAAGTTAAGAACAAATCCGGGGATGTCGGGCATATATTTGTCCTGTGAATGAATCTCTCCACGTATATGTGTGCGATAATGAAGCGGGAAGGACTTGCGGTTTGAATACCTAAAAATCCGATCAACATATTGTTGAATGGATAGAGAAGGCGCTCTTGTACCATGAAACACGGTGATTAAATCTTTGGATTCCGACATCTCCAAAGCATCTTTTTCATTTTCCTCGATAGTCTTATCGAGAATTGTTGAAAGAAGAAATAGAACTCGGGGCTTTCCCGGGTAGTTCTTGATCGGGTCCTTAAGCCCCAATGTCACATAATCAAGGGGGCACATGATCAGCTGCTTCAAGCGCCAAGCCTCCCATTACCAATCGGTTTCAAATGTCAAAGTTTTGCAAGCATTCTCGCAAGAGATTATATACTAGCATCGAGATACCGGTAAATATTTGCATTTTTACCGCAAAGTAGTAGTGTTTATTAACTAGAACGAAGTTAAGAACAAATCCAGGATGTCGGGCATATATTTGTCCCGTGAATGAATCTCTCCACGTATATGTGTGCGATAATGAAGCGGGAAGGACTTGCAGTTTGAATACCTAAAAATCCGATCAACATATTGTTGAATGGATAGAGAAGGCGCTCTTGTACCATGAAACACGGTGATTAAATCTTTGGATTCCGACATCTCCAAGCATCTTTTCATTTTCCTCGATAGTCTTATCGAGAATTGTTGAAAGAAGAAATAGAACTCGGGGCTTTCCCGGGTAGTTCTTGATCGGGTCCTTAAGCCCCAATGTCACATAATCAAGGGGGCACATGATCACCGCTTCAAGCGCCAAGCCTCCCATTACCAATCGGTTTCAAATGTCAAAGTTTTGCAAGCATTCCCGCAAGAGATTATATACTAGCATCGAGATACCGGTAAATATTTGCATTTTTACCGCAAAGTAGTAGTGTTTATTAACTAGAACGAAGTTAAGAACAAATCCAGGATGTCAGGCATATATTTGTCCTGTGAATGAATCTCTCCACGTATATGTGTGCGATAATGAAGCGGGAAGGACTTGCGGTTTGAATACCTAAAAATCCGATCAACATATTGTTGAATGGATAGAGAAGGCGCTCTTGTACCATGAAACACGGTGATTAAATCTTTGGATTCCGACATCTCCAAAGATCTTTTCATTTTCCTCGATAGTCTTATCGAGAATTGTTGAAAGAAGAAATAGAACTCGGGGCTTTCCCAGGTAGTTCTTGATCGGGTCCTTAAGCCCCAATGTCACATAATCAAGGGGGCACATGATCACTGCTTCAAGCGCCAAGCCTCCCATTACCAATCAGTTTCAAATGTCAAAGTTTTGCAAGCATTCCTGCAAGAGATTATATACTAGCATCAGATACCAGTAAATATTTGCATTTTTACTGCAAAGTAGTAGTGTTTATTAACTAGAACGAAGTTAAGAACAAATCCAGGATGTCAGGCATATATTTGTCCTGTGAATGAATCTCTCCACGTATATGTGTGCGATAATGAAGCAGGAAGGACTGCAGTTTGAATACCTAAAAATCCGATCAACATATTGTTGAATGGATAGAGAAGGCGCTCTTGTACCATGAAACACAGTGATTAAATCTTTGGATTCTGACATCTCCAGCATCTTTTCATTTTCCTCGATAGTCTTATCGAGAATTGTTGAAAGAAGAAATAGAACTCGGGGCTTTCCCAGGTAGTTCTTGATCGGGTCCTTAAGCCCCAATGTCACATAATCAAGGGGGCACATGATCACCGCTTCAAGCGCCAAGCCTCCCATTACCAATCGGTTTCAAATGTCAAAGTTTTGCAAGCATTCCCGCAAGAGATTATATACTAGCATCGGATACCGGTAAATATTTGCATTTTTACCGCAAAGTAGTAGTGTTTATTAACTAGAACGAAGTTAAGAACAAATCCAGGATGTATACGAAGCGAATGAGAAAAACCAATGCCCAATTCTTATATGACATGAACAGGATTTCACTTGCACATCCACGAACTAGTGCAGAACCCTGCTTCAATTTCAAGTGTCCCATGGATTGAAGAAAATTATATCACAAACTCTTCTTGAATCTCCTTACAGCTCAAGACGGACATGTATTACCTCTATTTCCTCATTTCTATCCAATATTAGATTTTACTGATTTTAATGAAAATAAGAGACCTTGAATCTCCTACTTTCAATCTCAACACAGATGAGTACTATCTCTATTTTAATTTTAATAACAATAAGTTATCAATTATTTTTATTTATTTTAGGTGTAATAATACAATAATCTTATTAACAGATCCAGATCAGAACTACAATATCTGCAGAGAGCAAGATTCAAGAAAATCAACACAAAGTTGCAACCTTTTCCTAACTTCACATCGTTCTAAACAAGTAAAAAAACATTCATTCACCAGCTCTGCAAACAACACATATCCCAGGATTTCAGCAGAAAAGTATAGAGTCGTGTCTTCTAAAAGACAGCTCACATGTTTTTCCAACAAATCAAGAAACCATAATTTCAGCAAACAAAATACGTGCTACATCCCATTTCAAATATGAGAAAAAAAAAAGACACTTCCCAAGAAAATTGCAAAAGTAGGAAGCTTACCCCGAATTCTTGAAACATTTGGCCTATCAACTGTATCATCACAAGCCCTTCTCACTAACATCAGATGCATCGACTTTATCTAACAAAAGAAAGGAAGAATCATTCGATGAAGTAAGGTATATATGCTGAATCCACCTCTAGATTGTTACACCCCGTTTTGGAAGGAACGGGTACGGAAAAGGAATGATTGCTCCGAGTAATAAAATCAACATCGGATAGAAATGTTTTCGGGCTACGGAGCGGAAAAGTGGGAAAGTCTGGATCTACTTCCTTAATTATTATATTTTCCTTAATTATTATATTTTATATTTAAATATATTTATGATAATATGTGTAGCCTATAAAAGGCATGTTTACATAAGGTTATGATATCGAATATCAATCAAATGAAATCTCTCTCAAACTCTTCCCTTCTCTCTCAGCTAAATCTCACTCTCTTTAATCTATCTATCTCTCAACTTCTCTGCTATTATTCCTCTCCCTCAATTCTCTTATATCAAGGATCTTGAAATTATATTAACAATTATGTTTAACAATTCGAGGGATTCTTCCCGGATTGTTACACTCACACTCACTGCGTGTACCTGTGAGAGAGAGAGAGAGCCCAAAGGAATGTGGTGGCCTGGCAGGTTGGATTCATTTGCGTCGGTAGTATTTTTAATTTGCTTGCGGTGCGGCGGGGTCCTCAGCTTTTTCTGTCTTTTATTTTGTTTCTTCCCCCTTTTCCTATGTCGCTAATTTCTTACTTTCCTTTTTATCTTTTCCAATATTCTGTTTTGGCCTTTTCTGCTTTCTACTTCAATCAATATTTTAGTTTTTCATTTAGTCCGGAGCATAATGAAGTTAAAAGAGTAAGACCAAAGAATAATATTAAGCATCTTGAACGTCATCTATATAATATAAACTCATAGAATTATAGAAAATATGAAGAATACTCAACTATTCATTTTCAATCGTCAATCATATATCCAAAATTATTGAGCATCATATATTTTATATTCATATTTATGCCATACGTTTATGGAATTCACAATATGAGAAGTAATTTGTATTTTTCATTTTATTCATTTGATGGTTTGGATTAAATAAAATATGCAAGATTTTATTATGCATGATCATTTGTTGGAAAATAATATATTTTGAATGATCTCAAATCGGTTAACATCTTTATATATATTTAGACTATAATCAGTCTGAGTCTGTATAGGTAGACTGATATAGTTCAAGTTAGTTTAGTTTAGCTCGAGATTCGCTATTGGAGTTCGGTCCAGTCTGGACTGAACTCAAGCTAGGGACACAAGCTTTTGTTCATATATGACAAATCTCAATCTGCAGGTTGATGTACGAGGTACTATTCCGCACACATTAAAATACTAAGACTCAGTTAGACTCACTCTATTATCTACAGGATTTAGGAGGTCTTTGTGGGACTAAAGTCCATTTCCAATCTGATCCTGACTTTGTTATCAAGTCCGAGAAAATCGCATCAAATGTATCCCCCCCCAATACACCCGAGGTTATATCGGGACCAACAATTAGTATCGGAGCGTGAGTCGGACCGACTACCGTTTCTATTTATGAGGTTGACTTGATCAGATCCTAAAAAGATTTTGCTGCATAACATACTTTTTCTGCACCTTAACTACTTGTCTTCGTTAGTATGTCTGAATATAGCTTTCAAAGTCTAGAATGTTCATGTTCTCAATCACAACATATGGCCTGAGGATGGAATTACATTATCATCATAGTTCCAAGCATCATAAAGCTCTCAACTGGAATTGTTTCCACTGAAGATGACGAGTCTAAGTCCAAGGTTCAACTTAATATCAAGGAAAGAAAGATAAACAATCTGGACAACATGATCATGGAGGCCATCAAGAAGTATGTAAGGCTTCGGAAAGACAGTGCTCTACTATTCAAGTATCATGCTTCTCATGAAAATGCCTGTCTCCAGTGCTTCACTAGAGACGATAATGCAGAGTTCACAACTCAAGTGAAGAAAAACTCTCTGAAACCTCAGTACAGGGCTCTACTGTACATTCTGACTCAGTGCATACTGAGCAAGGTCGGCGGCTCACATGTTTAGGTCTCTAAGGCTAATCTCAGGATGATGGCCATAGATGATGGCGTAAAAGTGGATTGGGCAACTCACGTTCTGTTGGAGCTACAACATGTTCCATCAGGCTGTCGAACTGAAGAAACTGATTATCCTAAAGTACTTACAAGATCTCTTACTTAGCACAGTACCTTCAAGTGGGCTACTAAGTTCTCTTATCTAATAGTAAGAGTAGCTGACTCCATGGGATTCACTGGAATTCAATGGCGCACGTCTATGCCATATAATCAAAATGACATGATCAAGTTTATTTATGGTTATAAAATGAAACAACCCATGTCATGCTAGGTACCCCATCTCAGCCAAAGGCACCTACTCCTAAAGTTGAGAAAACTAAGAAAGAATCTTAGCCAAAAGTTTAGAAACTAGCTGAGAATAAGAAACAACCTAAACAAAGAAGTTAGGGGAAGAAATGTATACGGGCTTAGACTAAGTTAGAGACTCCGATTATCTGAATAACTAAGGGTTCTATAGAAGAAGACGACACTAGAGCTCAGCTAGTCAAGAAGACTACGACTGTAGATCTTTCATGTCCTCAAGCTCTTGCTTCAGTCGTTCGCACCCTAGACTTCGGAGCTCATCCTGACGAAGAAACTGTTCCCATTTTTGCTCATGAGAAGTGGGCAGATATTATTGCAGAACAAACTAACGATAAACCAGAGACCATTCAAACTGGGGATGCCGGAAGGTTCCACTCATCCCTCAGAATGAGTTACTGATGTCAACAAGCTTATCGTCATCTCAGAGTTCCTTCAACCTAAAGGACTTTTTCCCTTGTCATCATAATCCTCTGAGCCCTGTTCTCAACATCCGGAGGAAGAACCTTTTCGAGATGGAATCGGTGATCGGGAGGCCGATGTAGAAGAAAGCGGTATTCCTAGTTCTTCCCCACCCATCACATAAAAGGCTACTGGAAAGCGCCATATTACGGAAGAGCTTCCACGACAGATGCTTAGGATGAAGAGTCCTAGGATGGACTTGAATTAGAGATGGTGGATGTTCAATCGCTGAAAACTCTTAAGGACCGAGCACCTCTCTATGTTACCAACTTCTTCTAACAGACATCTCTTACTTCAGTTGATTAGATGCTCGAGGAGCCATCCGACACTGAGGATGTTCCTTCCGATAATGAGCAGGAGACGATTTCCTTAGGTCTATCACTCCTTTAAATGGTCCAATCGTCAGAATTTGATCATTTCCTGGAGCTCATCTCTGAACTCAATTAGCATAAGGATGTCCATAAGATAATCACACGTATTTAGATGATGATAAATCCTACGTCACTATGGATAGAAGAGCAGTAGGCCATCTATCGGGCCTATAGCGTCGAGAACTTCATTAAGGAAGAGAGACTACTTCAGGACTGCAAGTCTGCGAAGGAACTCTGGGATGCTCTGGCGCTACTGAGTCGGGGGACTCAGAAGATCAAGGCAAACAATCTAGCACTGGAACTTCAGAAGCTGGAGAGATTGTCTCTCATGCCTGGTGACACGATTGAAGATCTCAACGTCAGATTTACGGATCTGATGAACACTATCAACTGGTTGGGAAAGACTTTCTCCAACCGAGAAATGAATCTCAAGATATTGAGAGCACTGTCGGACGGACATTGGACTCCATTCACTACATTACCTAGACATTCTGACCTTGATATTGTTTCTCCTAATCATATCTTTTCATAATTAAAAGCTGAGGAGTTTGAGTTCGTCCTACCCCAAAGGAAGCAGCGAGCTAAAGCTGACACTCAAATCGACCATGCCTTCAAAGCATCAGTTAGCACAGCAGCTCCCGCATCTAGCAAGGTTGAGCCTTTAATCAGCGATCTACAAGAACGAAACCTCGTTAAGAAATATGCGCTGCTTGCCATGAAGTATCAGTCACATCCTTACTTTCAAGGAATTTTCCATCGGTACCAATTTATGACCCCTTCGAAAAATATTGACGAAGATCTGATGAAACTAAGAACGACCATTAAAACTCAGATCTGGGTCTAGATCTAAAGAGATGAATGTAGAGCAAAAAGATAAATTAAAAAAAAGGACAATTTATACATATGCATTTGTCCCATATTTGTAGATGGGCCTAACTTCTTCTTAACTTAGATAAGAAATGTAAAGCAATAAAAACACGATTTTATAAGTAGCCCTTCGATCTTCTGCAAAGCAATCTAACGACTGCTAAAACATCACTCATCTTTGAAAACAACTCCCTCATCCTTACTATCGCAACATCCCCCCTCAAGATGGACTTGGTGGAGATCAACAAGTCCTATCGTGGACAACAAGAAATGAAATCGTGGCCCGGCAAGAATCTTGGTAAAAACATCCGCCAACTGCATAGTTGTGCTAACAGAAGTAGGGATTATGAAACCCTGTTTACATTGGTCCCTCACCACATGACAATCCATGTTGAGGTGTTTTGCCCTCTCTTGGAAAACTTGATTTTTCGTGAAGTGTATGGCTGACATGTTATCACAAAACAGAGGAATTGATTCAGCAACAGAATGGGCAAGGTCCTTGAGCAGATAAGAGATCCATTGTATTTCACGTACGGCAGCTCCCAATGCACGATATTCTGCCTAAGCAGTAGAAACAGAAACTGTATTTTGCTTTTTCCATCTCCATGACATAAGTGATTCCCCCAGAAAAACACAATAACTACTAAGAAATCTTCGCGTCTGAGTACAAGATCCCCCGATCAGCATCTGGATATGCTTTAAGATCCAAAGATATCCCTGAAGCAGAGTAAAATAACCCAAGTGAGGGACTTCCCTTAAGATACTTTAACACATGTATTGCACCTTCCCAGTGCACCTCACGAGGACAAGCTAAATATTGACTAAGTTATTGAGTTCCATGAGTAAGATCAGGTCTAGTCAAGTTCAAGTATAGTAGCTATCCTATCAGGCGTCGATATTTATTTGGGGATGTAAGAGGAACACTATCTTCATAATTAAAATTCAAACCTTGTAGGAGAGGTGTGGTTGTAGATCTGCATCATATCAAGCCAGCTTTCTCAATAATGTCTAGTATGTACTTCCTCAGATTTAAGGAAATCCCTCCGTCTCCTCTAGCTAATATCCCAAGGAAATATCTAGCATCCCCTAGATCTATTATGGTGAACTTCTTATCTAGGAATTCCTTCACTACAGTGATATAAGAAAGGTTAGAACCTACCAGAAGTATATCATCCACACATATAAGTAGAGCAACAAACTCAGTACCAATTCCTTTAGTGTATAGACAATGATCATATGGACATTAAATAAAATTAATAGAGAGTAGAGCCTTACTGAGTTCATTGTTCCACTCTTAGGAGGTTTGCTTCAGTCCATAAAGACTCTTCTCTAACTTGCAAACTTGTCCAGTCCCTGCTTGAGGACTCCATTGAGGAGGCAACATGTAGATTTCTTCAAACAAGATTCCATGCAAAAATGCATTATTTATGTCAATTTGATGGAGAAACCAACCATGTGAGCAGCTAATGCTATCAAAATACGAATTGTCACTAGCTTTGCCACTGGAGAAAAAACCTCTATATAATTAAATCCCTCTTCTTGATTGTGGCCTTGAGCTACTAGCTTGTCTTTAAGTCTCTGAAGACAACCATCAGAGTTCAGCTTAACTTTGTAAAACCACTTGCATTTTGTAGCTCGCTTCCCAATAGGTAAATCAACCATTCTCCATGTATTGTTTTTTCTCTAAAGTTCCAAGTTTTTCTTTCATTGCTTCTTGCCACCCGAATGTTGAACATCCTCAAAATAACTAGCTGGTTCATGTAGCAAGAAATTGTGTCAAACCAGATGTGAAGTTAGACGTAGGTATGTAAGGGAAGGTAGGAGGTGTATAGCAAATAATTGGGGTAGAGTGGTTATGAGGCAAGTGAACAGAACTAATGAAGTCCTTTAACCGAACTAGTGGTTTAATGGCTCTTTCAGGTCTTGTAGAAGGTATGGGATTATCAAGTGGGCAGGAAGATGATGATGAGTGAGCAGGAGAACATGGAGAAGGAGAATAAGATGGTGGTTCAGGCTCTGACTCAGTAATTGAAATAGAAGTAGAAGGTGACGAAGGAGGGCAATTTTCATGCAGGTTCTGATCTATCTGAGTCAGTAATGTAAAAAAGGCTGATATGGCATGGTTTCGTCTGAAGGCAGCGGCGTGACAATAGGAGTTTGATGGAAAGGAAATATACCAGGATAGTACTTCACATCTCGTGAAATAAAAACATGTTCATCATCTATGCTGTAGAGAATGTAACTATATGGATATGATTCAGTGGTCTAGAGGATCATTGTTAGGGGGTACATAGAACTTGACTCAGTAGATATGTATGGATATGAGTCAGTAATTTATGTAAACTATAGGGACACTATTGTAACATATGTTATGGGGGAAATTATAGTGATACTGAACTGTATTGCTATAGAATTGAAGATCCCAAAACCCCGTCCTGACCCCTGTGTGTGTTTGAACCGTTTTGAGGTAATAGGATAGACTTGTCTTGATCTTTATATATATATTTTAGTCTAAGTCATGTAAAGGGTATATTGTTGGACTGAACTTCAGTAGAGAAGTTAAAGTTCCAGAACCCCAAGTCATCGGTTCAGTATAGCTCAGTTGTCTTTAGAGTCAAAAGCTGACAGCACTCAATAGAAGATTTTCTTCAGCAGACTTTGAAAGAAGACTCATTACTATCAACATTGATCTACTGATAGGCTGCAACTCAGTTGCAGGCCGTACGAGCCCAACTTTTATCTGTCGAAAGTCAGCAGAGAACATTTAGCATACGAGGTTCAGAGAGTCAACTCATGTAGAAGACTGATGTCTGACAAGTCTCACCTACCGTAAACCTCGACCAATGAGAAGCAAGCAAAGCTTACCTGCTCTAACACAAAAGTTGCTCTCAAGTACAGAACGCCAACCACTCTTCGGCGACATTTCGAAAATATATGGCCGTTTTCCTTGGAGTTTTGTGACATTTGGTTTCGTCCTTGGGTCACAACCATAAATAGATAAGAGCTTCCAAGCAAGCACACGGAAAAAAAAGGGAACACAAGCTTTCAAACGAACACTCTCTAGCGAACTCAAAGCCATATACAGCGAAGAACTTGCTCTTTGAAGATCATTATGCTTAGTTCTTCTCTCTAGAGAATCTTGAGTTCCCCGTCTCTATCTAAACATTCATTGTAATATCTTTAGCTTAGAACCTTCGAAGGAGTTAACTTTTGTTGGGAGATGATTCAGCAGTGGATTGTTTAGAAGATTTGGCTAATCCCAAAACCCTAATTTGATCGGTGAACCATTCTTTTGTAATTGTAACGCCTTGGTCTCTGAGATTCAGACTCAGTAGACTTTGCTTCAGCATGTTCCAGGATCAAAAGTTCTGTCTGTTGTCCCCTCAATAGACCATCCGCCTTAGTACTATGGAGTGAAGACTCAGTAGTGCTGGACTCAGCAGGAGCAGCATACTGAGAAGTGTTCAGATTCAGTAGTGCTGGACTCAGCAGGAGCAATTCACTGAACTCAGAGTCGACCTTCAGTAGAGTTGGACTCAACAGTAGTATACTACTGAACCCCAGGTCAGACTAAGCAACGGTCTGACACTCTCCTTGATTGTCATAAGTTTTCTATGATTAAATCAGCAGAGTTGTCCGAGGTTGTACGCATCGGAGAAGTCAGCATCAGTATCTGCCTTGAAGTTTGAATGTCTCAACAACTCTCTACACCTCGACCAATGACAAGCAGCCAACTGTCAAAGTTCTCGTAAAAAGCTGCAAGTCTACTACTTTCCTGAAAAAGAGGGTAGACTCTGCATAATTTCTAAAAGAACCGTTAGCTACCCAAAGAGAGTGACACATAGACAATTCGTCACCAACAGATCTATCCATAGCTCACCTTTATAAATAGAAGGAAAATCAAATTGAAGTATACAACAATGGAATACGAGCATCGAACGAACAAAACATAAGCTTTGCGCAAGAACTTCAGAGAAATACACAACGCGAAAGGCAACTACACTGCTATAGGGAACCAAGCTTAATAGAATCAAAGCCTCTAGCATCCAAGTGATAGAACACGAACCCATAGAGATTATTCATCATTATTCTTCACTCTAGAAGCCTCTTCTTGTTCCCTTTCCCTCTAACCTAAGCTCCACTGAAATATCCATAGCTTAGAATCGAAGGAGTTCATATCCTGAATTGTTCTTATTGTAAAGAACTCCTTCACTGTTGGAGAATCCTTCAAAAAATTTTGTTTGAACCTTGTAAACTGGGACTTGCTCAGTATAATCTTCAAGACCGTGTTTGTCCAAGGTACAAACCGACTGAGACTAACTCAGTATAATAAAATAGCCTCCTGATCGTTTCTGGATAGTGGATGTAGGATTGTTGATATCCGAACCACTTTAAAATCGTTGTGTTCATTTACTGTTCATATTGAAAACCCGTTTTCAAAATCATTCAACAGAGTTTCAGAAACGCTTAACTGAGTGCACTAATCTACTGAAACAGTTTTCATTAAAAACGTTTTCAACTCAACTGAATTGGGCTTACACTATTCCGCACGCTACTAAACTCTTACTGAACGGTACTGAATTCTGACACCAGTCAAGTAGCAGGCATCAGTATAGTCAGTCACTCTGTCCACGCGATCCAGAACAGCTTGCCTGGTCTACTGAATTTATTCAGCAGACAATCTCCGAAATCGGACTGTTCGTGTTCTAAGTTGAGAAAAAGTTTTCAGGTGTATTCACCCCCCCTCTACACCTGAATGTTTACCTCGGGACCAACAATTGATATCAGAGCATGAGTTCTTTAAGACTCTTGTTATCTGAAACTGGTCTACTTGAACGGATCCTGAAAAAGTTTTCACTGCATATCATTCTTCATTCATATTATTACCAACATGTCTGATATGTCAGGAATCAGGATGTTACACATGTTCTCAGTAGAGAACTACGAGGTATGGCGAGTCAGAATAGAAGCACATCTGACTTCCCTCCATAACAGTATGATAGAGGTCTTGAAAGACGGACCTATCGTACCTATTGTCGATAGTGTTGCTTTCCAGGAACCAGTACAAGGAGGTGGAGCGGTAACCGGGAAGAAGGTGGCCAAAGACAGAAGCCTTTTCACTTCACAATCCTAGCCGGGTTGCCAGGAACGCCATACTGACCACCTTGAGCGACTCATATCTCGGAAGAGTTCAGGACTGCAAGTCAGCCAAAGAACTCTAGGATGCTCTATCGCTGCTGAGTCGGGGAACTCAAAAGATTAAAGATAACAAACTAGCACTGGAACTCCAGAAGCTGGATAGATTGTCACTCATGCCTAGCGATACGATTGAAGATCTTAATGTCAGATTCACGGGTTTGATGAACATAATCAACGGGCTGGGAAAGACATTCTCCAACCGGGAGATAAATCTCAAGATTCTGAGAGCCCTGTCAGACGGACCTTAGACTCCTTTTGCTACATTGCTTAGACATTCTGATCTTGATATTGTTTCTCCTATCATATATTTTAAGAATTAAAAGCTGAAGAGTTCGAGTTCGGTCTACCACTGAGGAAGCAACGAGCTGAAGCTGACACTCAGATAGACCATGCTTTTAAAGCATCAATCAGCCCAACGGCTCCGACGTCTAGCAAAGCTGAGTCTTTAACAAGTGATTTACTAGAAGGAAGCCTCGATAAACAATGTGCATTGCCTGCAGTGAAGTATAAGAAGGAGAAGGAGAGGCGCAAGAAACTGTCAAGAGTCGTCAGAGACTTAAAGGATAAGTCTGACTTCTCAGAAAAGCGCAATCCTGAAAAACACACTTCTGAATGTAGGAAACATGAGGATTCTGCAACGTCCAAGGACAGTGACAACAAAGAAAGCAGAATCATCTCCTGCTAAAACTGCAAAAAGCCAAGACACTATCAGTATGACTTCTTCTCCTCAGGGGTGAAGAGACTTCTTCTTTAGGGATCTTCTTCCCGGTCACCATTCCTCCTCCTTGTGCTGGGTCCTGAGTTACGACACTATCAACCATCGGAACGATAGGTCCGTCCTCCAATACCTCTGTCTTGCTGTCGTGGAGGGAAGTCAGATGTGCCTCCATTCTGACTCGCCATACCCCATAGTTCTCCACTGAGAACATGGGTACCATCCTGATTCCTGATATATCAAACATAGTAGATAATGATATGAATGAAGAATGATATGCAGTGAAAACGTTTTCTGGATCCGTTTAAGTAGACCAGTTTTAGAATAACAAGAGTTTTAGAGAACTCCTGCTCTGATACCAATTGTTGGTCCCGAGATTAAACGTTCAGGTGTAGAGGGGGGGGGTGAATACACCTGAAAATAATTTCTCAACTTTAAACACGAACAGTCCTTTTCAGGAGAGTGTCGTACTGAACAAGTTCAGTAGACCAAATAAGTTGTTCTGGATCATGTGGCGAGTGGACTCGACTTCACCGAGGCCTCGCTAGGCGACTTGAGTCGAATTCGATCACCGTTCAGCTGAAGTTCAGTATAGTGCGGAAATGTGTAGGCCCAAATTCAGTTGAGTTTAGAAAACGTTTTTAATAAAACAGTTTCAGTATGTTAGTGCGATCGATTAAGCTTTACTGAAACTTAGTTGAATGATTTTAGAAATACTTTCAGTATGAACAGTAATCAATGCAACAGTAAAGAGAAGACAGAACACATGCAATTTTTAAAGTGGTTCGGATCCAACAATCCTACGTCCACTGTCCCGAAAGATCATGAAGCTATGTATTATACTGAGATAGTCTCAGTCGGTTTGCACGCTGGACAAACACTGGTCTTGAGATTTATACTGAGCAAGTCTCAGTTTACAAAGGATCAAACTAAAGCGTTTGACAAACTCTCCAACTATGAAGGAGTCCTTTACAATAAGGATTAGTTCAGATATGAACTCCTTCGTCTAAGCTATGGATAAGATCAACTGAGCTTAGGTTAGAGGGATAGGGAACAAGAAAGTGGCTTCTAGAGTGACGAACAG